>JACBWW010000027.1:1249996-1324456 GCA_020086605.1 Lanius collurio
AGGTGGTGACCCTTAAATAGACAGGCACAGTACAGCAGATACCCATCCCTTATCCATCAGGCTGTCTGTAGCCTCTCATCAGGTTTTTTTTTCTGTAAAAGAAATGTCATCTACTGGAAGCAAAGCAAAATGTCATCTCCAAGAAGGAAGCATGCCAACATATGGTGCAGATTAGGAGCTAGATTTCAGCAGTTCTTGCTCCTGTAAACTTCTGGCTATTTTAACAGGAGATTTGCTCAAGTAGGTTTCTGAATCCGAGCGATAGCAAGTGTGGAACTACTTATAAACTTGACTTGTAAGAGAAATAACACAATTATAAATAATACAGCCAGACTTTAATAAAATAAAATGTGCATTTGTAAGCTGCAGAGGAAAAAGTGGCACATCCTAAACATTAGAATTATTTACATATACTACACTACTGTAAAATCCAGTATCTTTGCCCCTGTATGTTGTCAGTATCTGTCTAATAACTGAAATCAAAGAAAACATTCTGTCAGTTAAGCTTGCCCAGTCCCAGGCAGTACCAAAATGATCACTGAGGACAATGATGGACACCTACAAAAGAATATAAAAACCCATGATGAGGTTCCTTAGTCATCCGTGTCTTTCTGGGGCTGTTTGCTCTCAACTGCTAAATGCAACTGATGCATGAAATGGGCCTTGTGATTTTGCCAGAGCAATCTCCTTGGTGTGGCTAAGAAATACTGGAAATTGCCCCAGGAATTCTGTGGAAAAGTGCTCTGAAGTCCCAAACAATTTGTCTGCTCAACGAGGCATAAAGATTTTTTATTTCCAGACTCATGACTGCCAGCAGGGTGGTGTGGCTTGTCCCCTTTAAGCAGCCTCATAAAAAACCCATAATTTTGACCAAAAAACAAAAATACCAGGAAATAATTCACAACCCAAAAGTCTCTTTATCTCCTTCATTATATCCAGACTATTCCTGCTCTCCATAGTGGGTACCAAAACCCCAGCTTGTCAAACCCAATCAGGCCTCCATGACCACGGTTTTGGCTTTCTGTAAGACAAATACAGGTATTGTGTCTCACTTAGGAAAGCAAACACCACCCTGGTTCGGAGCCCAGAGATCAACCAGACTACTCTGCAGCATGAAATGTCACTAAATTCCACCCTGAAAAGGGTTTGGTGACAATGGCAGTGACTCAAGCTGCACTTCTGAGTGAAAGGAATGTAAGCCTGAAGTGCCATTTGTCATGGGTCACCAGAACTGAACTGAACAGAGGTGACACTGCAGGTGACTGACACTGAGAAGGGTAAGTGGGGAAAGTTCTGTACTCACCTGCTGCACTCCCTGGCACAGGCAGAACATGGGCTCTGGTTGCTTCCCTTCTTCAGGTGTCACAACTCTGCAGTTTTCACATGACAGCTGAAGTGTTTACTGTTTCTTACACTTAAGAAAATTGTATTTTGTGGTGTATTTCTCCACTTTGTTGTATCCTGAAATATGGCTGCACTGCAGTAACACTGCATCAGTTCCTTGATCTGAAATCCAAGTTTTATTTGTATGAAATATTGGTATTCACAGGCAATATTAATGAAAACCATTCAAAGGTCTTGCTCTTTTCTTGAGATGGAAAAACAAGTTTCCACTCCCTCTGTCAGTCTGGCAGTTGTAATGACAAAATTGTCAGTGTTTTCTTTTTTAGCTATACCTCTTCAGTGATTTCTATTTTACAATTCTTCATGGCTGCCCCATCTATAAACACTCTTTCCTCAGCTGTCAATTCAGTATCTCAGCCTCCTCGTGCTCAGCTGCATTCTCCTGAATGTACTTCTTAAAAAAAACAAACTTAGTTGGATAGCAGAGCTCCTTTTCAGTGCTTCCAGAATTGGCCCATTAATGCCTTGCAAGTCATGATGCATCCCTGTATGACAAGGTCACATCAAAGAGTGCTTTTAATAAACAAATACCTTCACTGACAGAAAGCACAGCAATTAACTCAGTACAGGATAGTACCAACTCCTCTTTGCCTGCACTTTAATAGGAGTTTTGTTCAAGTAATTTTGATCCTTCCAGACATCTGATTAATGTCCAAAGGATACACCAATGGGGAAATGCCACCACTACAGGACATTCTGGAAAAGTGGCATTAAGCACAAAAGAGTTTCCATAATGAGATGTTTTTTAGGTCAGAAAAGAGCTCACACTGTACGAGGGATTAACATTCACATGCTTTGGTGCATCTCTTTGTCTCTTCAGAGAAACATAGATGGAATAAAAATGTGTTTTTATCAAAGTAACCATCATTCTTTAGCAGTTTTACCTCCTCTTCAAGGCATTAACAGTTTCACTGCTGATGCTGAGTCCTAACAGTGCTTCTCACTGCTGCAGCAAACTGGCCTCCCACTCCAAAACCTTTTACCTTCCTTCTTCAGAACTGATGTGATCCCACATTCCTTGTCACTGAGGCCTGTAGCCCTCATGTGACTCAGGGCAGAGGGAGAGGATCAGAATGCAGCAAACAACACTTGAGACCCCTGAGCTCTATAAACCTCACAGCCTCAACCAGGGGAGCTGCACTGCCAAACTCCTCCTGTGTAGCTGATCTTCAGCTCTGCCCAGGCTGTGAGAGCTGCCCTGGTGCCACCTGAGGACAGCTATTTCTGTTCTGGGGCTGCTGCTCCTGTCGCTCTGGGACAGCTCTTCGTGTGGCCATGATGAGCACTGTGAGGGAACAAGGCAGCTCAATTTCTGTGTGCACAGTGAGCCATAAAGGAAATGGAAGAATGACAGAAAGGCCCTGCTAGTGCTGCAGAACAAGAACAAATGTTCAGGGCTGATTTGGCCAATGCTGTGCAGCCCCAAAACACCCACTGGAACAGCTTGGCTTTAGCCAGACCTGCAGCAGTTCTCTAAGTTCAGTGCATTTGCTCTTCACCTGCTGACAGTGACTTGCTGTTTGTATCACACCATTCAGTTCAACTCAAAAGAGAGCAGTGCAAGACAACCAAATGCCTGGATTTGTTTCTGCACTTTATCAGTTGACCAGGAGAGTTTTGTTTTCTGTCCTGTAGTATTTAGGGCTCTTCCTCCCTCAGTTTGAACTAAAAACAGCTTATAGAAATAGCCAACAAATCCCTTTCCCTTAGTCCCTCATATTCTGGTGGAAATAGCTGTCAAGTTGCATATGAAATACAAATAAAAGTTTTTACAGATGATCATTTTCTATCCTCAGTCTAATACCTATCACTCCCTAGGACGAGATGAAATGCCAGTAACCCCATCAGCTTTCAGAGAAGAGATGCAGGTGTTTATATAATTACTGAGGAATCTGTTTGGATCGATTCCTGCCTTCTGTGTGGAAAAACCACGAGAGGGGGCTGGACCACACGTGCTGTCTGTGTATTCCACTCCCTGTGTGTGGGGCTTCACGTACTAGAGAACAGTCTTTGAGATTTCAATTTCCACAAGTCCTCATTGTGATGATTTTCCTCCCTTTGCAGATACTTGTCACCTCAGCTACAGTTACACCACACAGCTCTCAGGGATGTGATTGCAGTAGAGCAGATCCAGTGTCTCAGGTAGAGACAGAGGTGTCCAGACAGGGAACCTGAGAACAATTCAGCATGCAAATGTCCTGTTGTAAACCTGTGCACTCAGTGTCAGGTAAGGGCCTTTGGTACTGTATGGAAACAGTGAGGGAAGCCAAGCACATCATTCACAGAATGCAGCTGAGGAAGCTCCCAAAAGGAGGTGAAGGATATTTTAAAAAAAAATTGAAGTGGTCTTAGGTTGGAGAGAGTATGGCCTCTGCATCTTTATGGAATTGCTTTTTCTTGGAGAAGCTCTGAAAGGCAGAGCTGCAGTCAGAAGTGATATGAAAGAGTGGTATAAAAGATGATAAATCTCCCATCAGATTCTGCCTGGTTCTGCTGTGGTACCCACAGAGGGAATGGCACACCCCAGAGAACCCCTCTGCAATCTTCCAGGATATTCTGACTGACTATCACAGGATCAATAAGCAAAGTCATTTAATATTCCACTCATGCTTGATGTCATTCTTAACGAGTGAAAAACAAACATTAGTGATAGGATCTCCAGAAACCTGTGGCCACTTCATGTGAAAGACAGCATGGGATCTGAACTGCTAATTGGTGATACTGCTACATTGCTGCTACAGCCACTCAGTTTTAGCTGATTGGAGCTAAGAACACGAAGGACAGACTGAGATATTGTTACCTGCCATTTAATATCTCTCCCTTCCCCAAATACCCCTGCACACCTTGAAAAACCCTGCCCAAATCCCACCAATACCCCACCCCCCTCCCCCTGATTAATTCAAACCCAGACATTATCTTTGCTTTAGAACACAGAGTTTAGGTTAGGACATATTAAAAATGTGCATTTTTAATAGGAGGATCTGGGACAAACATTTGATTTTCAGATCCCTTTTATTTTATTCTTCTGCCATAAAATGTGCCAAGAGGCTTAGAGCTGCACACCTTCAGAGTGCTGTTGCCTCATATACCTTCCTTGCCCAGCATGTGATACATCTCCTGCAGTTGGGAAACACTCTGTCTAACACTGCCTACACTAACCAGGCTCTGGCACTGTTTATATAATTTGAATGCAAATAATTATTTTTCTTATCAGCTTCCTCCCCCACCTGACAACATTCAAAATGTAAACGCCCTGCACACAGGATCCCACCCAGCTGGCCTGAGCTGCTTCTGACACTCACTCCTCCACCTGCCCCCTGGGCTTCTTTGTTTTAACACACTCAAATTGCCAAAGAGAAATGATTTACCACATTACACAGCTGTGCTTGGCTTTATGTTTGGCAGCAGAGGTCTTAAACAGGTAGTACACGGCCCTTAAATGACTTTTGGCAAGGAATGATCTGGTTTCAATTTAAAAACTGACTCAGAATTTGTAACAAGGTAGGTGCTGCTTGACTTATTTTAACTTTATAATTTAGGTTGTGCAGTTTCCTTGACTTGCAGAGTTCAGGCAGTTGGATTATGGCTCTACAAACATCTTGTCAGTGTCCCCAGTGGGAGCAGCAGCTGCCACCAGGTGTTGGACTGAGCACAGGTCCATGGCAGTGCACGCTCATGGATGCAAGAGGACTGTGCTGTTGTCTGGGAAACAGTCTGAAACTCTGCAGAATGTGACAGATCCCAGCCAGATAATGTTTGCTCTTGCAAGCCTCACAAATGTGCATGTGATCAAGTAGGCAGATGATAATCACATGTTATCACCCACAACTCATGAGCAAGCACAGTAACAGCACAATTAAAGACAAACCCACAAATTTTAAAGTACTTTGACAATACTGATGATTTTGTGTTGTTTGGAGATAATAATGTTTCTCCCCTAATGATCATTGTGTAATTCAAAAGATGACAATAGTTCTTATAAAAACACTGTGCTCTCAAACATTTGTTGGGTGCATTGAAGTGCACTGAATGAGTGGTGACAGGTCGGGGTCAGAATTACATATTAAATCACAAACATAACTCATGGGCTTCAAACCTTGCTCCTGTGTCCCAAGTTTACATCAAGCTCTTTTGTGTCAGAAATCTTGTGCTCCATCAGCTATCGTTGGACATGGTTTAAAGAAACCACAGCCTGGAAATCAAAGTTGTCAATTCTTTATACACAAAGTACTGCATGAAAGTGGCCACTTAGTCATCAGTGCTGACATCTTAACTGTTACCAAGACAATTATCAGATCAATTAGAAACCAAACAGTCTTGAGACACGTAGGCTTTCATCTGCCAGTGGCTGACCACACAGCTCTGGTGAAGGCAAGCCATTAAATCATTTTTATTCAGAGTTTTGTGGGCCAGAGAACAGGTGGATCCTGGATTTAAGAGTATTTTTGCTTTCCTTAGTGCTGGGATTGTATTTGTCACCTCTTTGGGAGAGGGAGGATCCGGTTTCAGCAACAGAGAACACAAGGCCTCCTCTCGGGGACTGCAGCCCTCAGATCTTTAACAGGAACAGCCACCCAGGGCTCAGTCCCAGCCCCCTCAGCTGGGCCTGACAGCAGGAATTCCCAGCCCCACACTGAGAAGAAATGCTGGTATTTGGACAGCACTGTCAACCCACAGGGTGAGCATGTCAGTCAAAAACTGCACCTGAAAATGATCCTTGTCCTTCTGGGGAGGAGGTGCTCTGATGGTTTTAAATCTTTAATATCTTACCTGGCCAGCAGTGGTTTCCTGTTTGTAGCTTCACTGAAAATATTCCTCTTTTCCAAACAGCTTTCTGAGGGATTCTCATGGTTTATTTCATCCGACCTAAGGGATAAACCATAAAAGAAAAAGGAATAAAAATATAAATCTAATTGGAGAGTTTAAGATGGAAACATAATGAAAGGATCTTCCAAGCAAATAAAGTAACAGAATGCTCTTCATGCACAATTGGGACAAAAATATTTTCTTTCATGGTATTCTCTAATAAATACATTAAACTTTAAAGTAAGCAGACTCCATAAAATCTTCATTAATGTAAAAATCATAGATTCCACTTAAGAAAAATCAAAATCAAAGGCCATGAGATGCTGTGATCAAAACTGTCAGAGTCCAGCTTGATAGAATGCCTGAATCTGCATTTCCTGTGACCACTGTCTGACACTACAGGCCATGGGGCCTTTTTATGTACTTAACTGTGAACTATTGTAACACTTAAGGAAAGTGAGAGGAATATGTAGGAATACTTACAATCTTGGAAGTCCTGCAAAAGAACTCCACTACATTCTGTCCTGATCCAAAGCCAAACACATTTAACAGGCCTGTACAAACCTGCTACATACAGACCAAGAAAATTTGAGTAAAATGTAGGCAACAACTTGAAGAAGGTCTAAGAATTTAGTACATATTACAAAAACATAGGAGCTGTTAAAAGTCCATTCACAGACCAGTCCTGTGTGTGTTGCACTTGTGAAGGACTACAAGTAAATATCCTCACAGCCCACACTCAGCCCTCAGACTCTTCTAGGCCTTCCACCACCCCAATCATTGTTAATTAGTGCAGCTTCATTCGGGATGATTGATTAGAGA
Source organism: Lanius collurio (assembly GCA_020086605.1). Classification (NCBI taxonomy): domain Eukaryota; kingdom Metazoa; phylum Chordata; class Aves; order Passeriformes; family Laniidae; genus Lanius; species Lanius collurio. The sequence goes on from JACBWW010000027.1 coordinate 1,257,029, forward strand.
GCCCTTTGGGAGAAAACAGCTTTTTCACCATCATATTGCCTAGACTTAATGTAATGCAGAAACAAAGCTGTCTGCAACTCTGCTTCAGCAATAATTAAAGGAATAGGCCACGTGTATAAAGAAAGAAAAAGTTAAAATTCCAGGCACTGAGAAATCATCAAATTCATCCCAGTATGATTAAGCCAGCTTGAATTAATGTCTCCTGAGAATGTATTTGTGTTCTCTGTTACATGAGTATAGAGTCCAAAATGTTAACAGACAGCTACAAACAGAAGTTAAAAATATTTTTTAAAAGGAATAAGTAGTTTTAGCAATGACTACTCTTCTCACAAAACAACCATTTAAAATTTAGTTTTTCATATCAAGGTCTTGCATAATGTACACCAAAACACTTTCTAACTGGCTGCCTCAATTTATTTTTTCCCTAAAATGAGTCATTTAAGAACTACTTCCAAAATGCTGCACAAGTAAATAATATTTGTATCAGTTCTAGTGCACTGATTCAATAGGATATCCAGCAGGTTCATGAATAATAAGATGGCAAAAATGGAGTTGAAGCTTCTTAGTGTCAGTTGGGCAGGAAGCTCTTTACAGCTATCATTAACCCAAATAGCAGCTGATCATTCTGTTCCTGATTCTTTGATGGCTTTATTCAAGAAAATACAAAATACTCATGCCCACAGAACTCTAGTAAAATACGTAAGTAGTAGTATCTGAGATGTTACAAATATGAAAATGTTGAGGAGATTTTCTAGGATCAGCTAAGGACTCAATTCCCAGGAAAAAATTAGTAGGAGTTGAGCTTCCAACTCACATGTTATCTTTTCAGAAATCTGTCTTGGATGGCTTTTCTGAGACAAAAGAATGGTTCACCTGGAATTAAAATTTAAGAATTCACAGTTCAGTCATGTGAGCCACATTTTCTCCCTGTACCTTCTAATGTTTTGAATTTAATTTCTGTGCTGGCACATAGAATGGGTGTGTGAGGGAGTCCTTGCACAGAACACAACATAAAAATTTGCTTTTCTGAAGTAGTTTTACTAATAATTGTTGGAGAGGACAGACCCATCTTTTTCCCCAAACCTTTGCTGATGGTAGGGATGAGGAGAGGTTGGTATGTACTGAAAGGGCTCGGTAATTCCAATGTATTTTTTTTTCCATTTCTGTGTTTTTAGTTTGGAGAAACCTTGAGGAGTTTATTAAATTTCCAAATACTTCAGAGACTTAGTTTTTATTAAAAGGAATCCTGAAGGATAATTTAGCAATGGATCTTTACAAACACAATCACTGAAATATAGACCTGAGTCGAGCTGTTCAGATGACTGTTTCCATAACAGCATACAGCTACAGCAGGTCCTCAGAGATACAGGATACTGTTTCTATGGCAATAGAATGTCTGAGCCTCAAGGATGCACAGAAATCCATTATGAAAAATAGGAACTAATATTTTAGATTAAAGAGACTTCCTTGTTCCCACTTGTGTTTAGCCACTTGTCACCTTTTCATTATGCCTAGATTTTAGGTTGGTGACTCTCTTGAGCTTGTTTTTTAAAACAATAGGCGGTATCTGGACATTCTGTTCACCTCTTACAACGTTTTGAATTGTTGGTTAATTTTAGTCCAGTTCCACTGTGGCACTGGTGTGTGTCTCTGGCTGGGGCTCAGCACCAAGAGTGGTGACACTGCTGCTGGGACATCCTTGCAGTGCATTCAGCTGCTTTCTGTCCTCTGCTGAGGCTGAGGGCAGGAGGGATTGAAGGGACTGGAAAGAAAGGGTAGGGGTACAGAATATGCACTTACGGTGCTTTGTGGGCACCTGAAATAGGCAAGTAAATGGTAACAAGTAAATGAGAAGTGCTAGAAGGTGGCACAGGAACAATTTCAGGGTGGTAGGAGGGTGCCTAGAGCCACAGACAGTGCAGAGTGTCACTTTTTGTCTTAAGAAAACATGAATTATGTCCCTGCTAAGTGATTCCAGTTGTCAGCAATGCTGGTACTCTCAATTCTTTGTTCTTTTCCCACGTTTTTGCATCCTGAGTTGCCCAGGTCCTTGGCTGTAAAAATTCTTCCAGATTCTTCTACTGGGGTCACATTTACAAAGGATCTGTAAGATGCTAATACCCAGCAGATTCACAACAGAACCTGTGCACTCCTTTGCAGGAGACCATCAGAAATTAAAGCAAATCCAAGTAAAGAGCAGACTATTTTCAGTTATTTCAGAGCACCATGTATGGAGCCTCAGTCTGGCTGCAGTGAGTGTCTGGATGCTGAAGACTTTTCTGAGCATGTACCCAGGATTTCAGGACAAGGAGATAACACATTAATAGCTGAAAAACTGCTGATACAATTTCGGTGTCTGCTTTTGAAAATCGGAGCCATTAATGGTGTCAATAAATTTGAAAAAGTCATGGTAATCCAATTACTGCTATTTTAAAACACTAAGGTTCCTTTGTAGCTATGGAAACAAAAATGCAGACATTAATGAGCAAGAGGGGAAAAAACCCTGGTGTTTCCTTGACGACAGATAAAAGCAAAGCTCCGTGAGACCCAAAGGAGAGAGGGACAGAAATACCTCTCACCATGACAGACAACTGAAATCCAAGTCCAGTGCAATAATAAACTTCACTCTGCCAGGAGTGCTCTTTCACATGACCACTCCCTACCTTTGTCCTGCAGTTATCCATGCCTGAGGCATTCAGGGTAAGAATTGCAACCTTAAAGCACGAGGTAAGAACTGGAACCCCCCTGGGGCACTCCTGGAACAGGTGAGTGTTGTATGGAACGTGGAAGAGCTTCTCAGACCTCAGGGTGAGAGGCAAAGTGCCAGATCTGAGCCTGCCCTGGTGCTTTGCAGTGTGGATGTGACCTGTGTGCTCCACATGAGCTCGGTGTGGGCACAGGAGACTCCAGCATGGCACCCCCAGGTATTGAAGAGCTCTTGTTCCCTGCAAGGCACCCTAAATTCAGTGTTCATATGTATATTTATACATGAACATACATAGCACCTCTTGTCCCAGAGAAAATCTGTATAAATGTTAGATAAAAGTGTGACACAGATAGAAGGAGTGTGCAACTGCAACCTAATTGTTATCACTTGAAATTTAGCTGGCAGCTCTCACAAAATTCTCGAAATATTGTCAGAGGAACTCAATGTTCAAAGACAACATAAAAGTGGAATTGGGACAGAGAAAACACCAGTAAGATTCCAGGGCTATTTTTCAGTGGATAGCATACAGCATAATTGAATATTGATATGTAAAATGATTAATAAAATTAATAAATAGAAGAGTTGGCAAATTTCTCACATGCATTTTGGAAGAGATGAACTTTCAAAAAAGGTCTCATTTTAACTCTATCCAGCTTATGGTATAAGTGAAGATCCCTTCCTAATGGGAAGGACAGTGTATCAATTGGTTCAAAATCCTAAATGTTGGTGTGTCAATAGCAATAAAGAGCTGGATTCTAAGCTACAGAAGTGTAGGGTTTCCTGGACAACATGTGAAAAAACACAACTACATAGAAACTCACAGGGAAAATAAAAAAAAAAAATTACATAATTGGGTTGTCTGTACTGTGTGGACCATGGGTTTACTGGTGACTGGTGCTAGCCTGGGATCATGGTGATGGGAATGATGTGTTTCTGTATTTATAGTTACTGATGCTTCCTTTTACATGTTTTGACATGGATCTGAGTTGGTTCAAGTGATCAATGACCCTGTCAAATTGCATTCTCTCTTTGTAAAACACATTAAGGTTGGTGTACTTGGTGGGCTTTAGAACATTTCTGACTACTGTCAGCCGTTCTGAGTTATCTGTTTTTCTGTGACAAATAAGAAACAGATGGAAAAATGAATACATCTGTAGTTTGTGTGCACGTACAAACTATTGAACCTTGTTGCCTTTTCGAGTTGGAGCAACTGTTCCCCTGAAAGCTACATTGCTTCTAAGTGTGTCATAGAGGTAATTACTCATGGGTTTGATGTGATATGCCTGAAAAAAACTACATCTCATTAATCCTCCAATCTATAAGGCCTGGAAAGACCCTTCCTATTCCTCCTGCAAAACATCTCTTGTGTGCAAGAGGCACCTTAACATCCTCTGCTTTTTAACCTTTCAACTGTCAGCAAAAGGAAGATTTGAGCAAGGAGGAGGAGGAACTGGAGCTCTCCATTCCCACCTGATACTTTGGGAGCAAAGCTGGATTCACACATCTGCTCTTTCTCTCTAATGTCCAAGATTTTTCTTGGATTGCAGGCTATCCCTGTAAATTAGTCCATAAAACAACCCTTTACCATAACCGCTTATGGTGAATTAAAATGAAAAACTCAAACCAAATAAACCCCCAAATCAACCTGTGTGATGATTCAGCATTTAGACCCTTACCTAACACACATTAAACCTAAGTTTGGAAAAAAAGTCTGTGAGGTTTTAATGGAAGATGGCTTGAGGCTGGACTTTTCCCCCTTTTTTTCTTTATTTCTCCTTTGGGTGGGTGTCTGCCTCTCCAGCTCTGCTGCTGGGCTGTGGGAAGAATCTAAGCACTTAAAAGGAAAAATTCAATTCTTATTGAAACACTGAGGTTGTGTCTGCAACCAGCTGAACCTTTTCAGTTTTGTGACTGCCTTAGCATTTTTTTCAGCAGCATTTGAGTCTTCTCCCTATGGGATCCATTACTTTTGCCTTCTGTTTTAATTTTCCTTGAACTGATTTTTTTTGGCAAGGAGACCCATGTTGGCTTCTAATGAAGCTTTGTCTCTCCCTTTTGCTGTTTAAGCACATTTTTGTCTTTAAGTTTTTTTCTCTTGGTAAGGCCTAACCACTTAGTGAGGGTTACACTCCTCTTTGGGTGGTAGTTCTTGATGGCTCAACAAACAGAATGAAGTGCCAGATGAATCTTAGTAGTTGTTATGCAGTGTTGATAGGAGGGCAGTAGTTCGCTGGCCAGTTGAAAAGAATGTTTTTTTGGAATGTTTTTCTATATTCAATTTTTTTTCCCATATTTTTAACAGTTGCTTAAAGAAATTCTGTCAATTCACAAAACTGTGATCTTTGGGAAAAAAAGTCATCTTAAGTACCATGCTGGAAAGGATCAAATGAAAGATGTGTAGGCAACCATGATTTCTGTACATGCAAACATAGGAGTTCATGTCTATAAAAGAAATATTTCTGCTTGTGATAACCAATATCCATATTTCACAATGGTTCTTCATGGGGATTAGTTCTCAGAGGAGGATTAGGTGCATTTAGACATTCCAGGTGCTACTTCACCTGCAGCAAAGTCACCAAAACCATGAAGAAATGGTGACTTGGAAATCTAACAGCTACAGGGTCAGGAAATAGATGTCCATATCATATTGAGACAAAAATGGGCAACACATACACCTGTGAGAGTTACTGCTTCAGGACATGTATTTTGATACTATACTTTTCAAACTGAGTCAAGAAAATAGTAATTTTTTTTTTTAAACTATGAATGATAATAAAAGATTGAGCTGATATGACTCATTAATAATGCATGGTGATTAACTGGGCAAAAAGGGGTATTCATTGAGCAGACAGAACACAAAGCTTAAGAGTTTAGAGAGAGAGTAATAAAAGAGGTTGTAGTTCTTTTTTTTTTTTTTTACTTCTGTCCACACAGAAAAAGTTCACAATGCCAGGAAAACAACCAGTTTTACTGAATTGATTTAAGCAATGCCAGCTTGCAAACTACATCAGGTTGTGCAATGGCACTCGGTCTGCATGAATGGAACCCTGATGGGAGCCAGATTTCTTGTCTCTCCAGACATTCACTTTTCTGTATCAGCTGAGGACACAGATATTTCTCCTGAGAATTTTCTTGGAGCTGATCTCAGCTGTTAGTGTATCTATGGAAGAAGAATTTAAGTTTCTCCTGTGGCTAGTAGCCAGACTTCACTTCGTACCAAGTGAGGCTGCACTGCTGTGTAATAATGGCAGTATCTGAGAGAATTTTACCAGACAGACACAGAACTGAGGATTGTTTTTCATTCACTGTTGAGTGATTCACTGTTTAACTCCTTTATCAGTCTTTGTGAAAGTTTGGGATTAGCAGTCTGAAGCCCTCCAGACCAGTCCTGCTGGTTTTATTCACACTGAGTTGTGCTGGTTTGACATTCAGCTCTGGCTCCTCAGCCGTGGGAGAGGGGGCAAAGGACTGCTGGGGTACCCTGCTCTGAACAGCAACAGGGGCATCACCCAGTGCCTCCTCTCCTCCCCTGCCCCCTTCTCTGGGCATCCAGCTGCTCTGCTTTTCATTGTCAGCACAACACCAAAGGCAACAGGAATCCTGCTTGATTTGGGGCTCATCTGAGTATCTGCAAAGATAGACCCCTAAACCCCTGCACTGCAGAGTGCACATGCCTTCTCTCCAAGCACAAGGTTTTCAACCTGGATGTCTCTTCTCAACATATTTGAAGATACACATTTATCAAGTGCTGGTCCCTTACTATCATGGAGCAGCCAATTCATAAAGATTCCTTGAAGTTTTCAAGTTCCTTTCTAAAACTGTTTTGTCTGTCTTTCACTCTTTGTGGTAAAAAAAATATGTTTTGAGAAGTGTTCTTGCTTGTCTGACAAAACCCTTCCACCTGTCCCTCCCAACAACAGTGTGTTCACAAGTGTTTATAGTCACTGTCACTTGTGTCAGCACTTTTATGTCAGCTGAAATACCATTTTCCTCTCTTTCCCCATGATATGACAGGGAACAGCCCCTTTGTCTCACTCCTGTTGGTCTCGGTTACAACAAATATGCAAGTCTCTTTTCCAATTTAGATCAGTAAACCTGAGGTGTTGCTGGACTACTGAACAAAAGTGGGCTGCCAGCATGTCCTGGTTTTTTTGGCTGTGTTTTGTGGAATATTCAAGGGATATTCCTGGGCTCAGATATCCTACCTGGCCAGTTGTGGAGTCGCTGCTCTGTCTATTGTACTGTGCTATTGGTGCTACCAAGATTTAGGCACCTATTTGGCATGTTCTAAAGCAGAAATATAGGTGTCCTCTGAAGAGTTTTATTGAGCAAATCTGGATATCCTTCAGGAATACAAGGTCTTGTGGATTAATGAAAAAATAGCAGCAAAAATGATAACAAAATATTCACACCATGTAAAATACAAAACCTTCTTAAATAGTCAATTTACCTTTTGTTCCTTTAGAGGCTGAGGAAGAAACTTGACTAGATTACATCTGCTAAGTTAAAACAAAGCAACAAAAATACCTTAGAAAAAGATAAAAGGAGAAAAGTAATAATATTCATTTGTGCCTGATGGGGTTGTGTTTTGGTTTTTTTTTTTTTTTTAACTGTTTGCAAATCTTCAGTGTAATGGTTTGAAACCCAGTCGTGTCATTTCTTTACGCCCACACACAGAGCTGCAGTAGTGCAGACACTGTAGCAGGCAAACCATATTCCCAGCATCGGCCATTAAAACTCTTCCTACACCAGCGTGGGCTGCCTTCACCCCCTCCTCTCTCTGCACACACCCCACCAACCCACCCTTCACTTTTCAAATGCTTAAAAAAAAAGAAGAAGAGAAAGACACTGAAAAAAGAAAACAGGATGCTTCTTTTGTTTCAACGCTATTCCAGGGACCTGAACCTCTCCACCTGCCTGTGAATTGGCCACCTAAAGGTTAGCAAGTGTTTTGTTATCATTTTCTATGGACAGAGAGAGAATTAAATTCTAGATGGTAAGAGAGGAATTTTAAAGTTACAATTTTTATTTTTTTTATTGTGATGGTTCTTTCACTTAGCAACGAGAAAGATTTTTTTCTAAAACACAAAGCATTTCAGTTCTGGCCCCACTTCAGCTTTTCAGATGGCTTTAATCGGTATTTTTTCATCATTTAGTCCAACCTCCTAAACTTTAAAAGATGGATTAGGGTTATTATTTTTCTGTTAGAGCAACCTGTTGATTGCAGTCTGCTGGCTGGAGGTTGTTAACTCTTTCCTAACATGGAAAATGCACAGGAGCAAATTTGATGAAAGGATAAAAGAATCAAAATCCTTTGAGGATTTTAAGCACTAAAAATCCTATTTTTTCCTCGCTGTGAAGTCACCAAAAGAGTTACAAAACCAACAGATATGTTAGATATGTTTCTTTTTAGAGACAGTGATATAAATCTAAACTAGAGACATATATTAAACTAGAAAGCATTTCTTACGGCTGGAGCTGAGAAAAGTAGCAGTGTAAGAAGTAGAATAGGAAATATTCTTGATACAAATTGCATGAAGAGGTCTAAAAGGCCAATACAGTGTTTACTTACACATAAAAATGTATTTTAGGTAACAATATTGCTACTGATTTAAGCCTTTGGAATGTTTTCATTTATGGATATTCAAGAAAAGGAGAATAAAAAATATAGAAAACTGAATAATAGCAATCAAACCCGTTGCTGCTATTCTATTAGGTAAAGCAGATCCTGTTCTTCCTAAAAGATTTTAATACTATATTCTGGTACAGTACTTACAGAAATCATTGTTAAAAAAAGCCCAACCTAAACAGTTTTGCTGATATTACACAATTGTGGAAGTAAGTGTCAAAAATATTTGTCCTTAGGATATGGTATTGGAAAGTTTCCCCAGCAGGTTTTCCAGTGGCTTTGTACTTTAGTAACACATGAGGAAGGGCAAAACTTCAGAACAATGACTTGAACCAAGCAGCAAGCTCTCCCAAAGTCAGAATTTGAGATGTTACCATGGAAAGACTATAAAGGTTTCAGAAGATGATGGAATTAAACATTTTCAGGCTGATTCTGCAGGAGCCTGAGGCTCCCAACTTTGTTCCGAAGGTACCGGCAGCGCGCAGGCTGCGGTGGAAGTGGCAGAGCTGTGAGCTCAGACACACCCCTTAAGAACAAGGGGAAAGGTGAACTCAGCACTTCTGTTATGAGACATCTCAAGATGCAAAGTCAAACTGAGAAAAGAGCAAAGGCAGAAATAGTTTTTAAGTGAAACGAGATTAACAGTCATTTCTGGGCTAGCCAGGAAATGTGTCTGTTCCATTTTGCTTGTTTGAATTGAGAACTAAAATCTCCAGACCTGGGGTACACTCACAAACATTTTGATTCCATCACAGAAGTAGTGTTTGAAGTACCTGCACAAAACTTACTGCAGACCCTGTGGTTCACTATGACTCTGGGATGCTAAGACTGAAGTAGAAGCTCTGTGTGGTCTATCAAGGGAGTTGTGCCGGCTGTCAGTGGTGGCTGAGCAACTGGAAATGATAATCCCAGTGTCTGTATTTTCCTCTGACAGTAAGACACTGTGTACTGCTCTCAGCATCACTGCCCTCACAGGAAATATTAATAATTAGCAAACCTGTAAGATACTTTCTTTTCATTTAAGTTGCAAAGTTCTTTTAAACGTGTAGTTGTAGGACCTTCAGAATTGCTTTCCTCATCAGCACAGGAGGCACGTTTATTGCTGCTTTCACTTGTTCACACCCCTGACAAAACTCTGTAGGTGTCTTTGAAGTATACAGGGTTTTAAACACCTGGGGTGGGACCTTTGTCACAGATACTTGGGACCCAGAAATGTGTACCAATGGTGAGTGAGTTTAACGCCTCAAATCCTGATGGTGACATGAACTGAGAGTGGACTGTAGCCCCCAAACTCCCTTCTGTGCAGCACCTGACAGCTTTGTGTGTAAATTGATACTTTGCTGTGTATTGAGACAGCTGAAGTTAGCACAGTTTCTCTGAGCAGGACAATATTTTGAATTTAAATGAATATAAATAATCTTGCATAGAGATTACACAAATAGATTGATTAGAAAGAGAAAGCAAAAATCACTTAATTTCAAACAGAACTAGTGCAGGGTAATACTCTGTAGGTGCTCTGTATTTTGTGTACAGGTCAAATTACTTCTAGGCATTACAGCAACCTGTTCATCCATATAAAAGGGAAGAATCACAGGATGCTGTGAGGGCAGTCTGATTGCAGAGTCATTTATTCAAAATTTAGAGATTTTAGATCAAGCTTCAAAAGGTTCTGCTAAGCCCTGAAACCTCTGTGATAGTGGCAAATATCCAGACAGCCACTTGCTTTTGTTGTAACTTGCTTTAATTAATTATTGTCTCCTTAAGCCTCTCAAGGTAAACAGTGTGCAGTTTTAGCATTTGGAATTTGGTACTGAGTGACCTAAATAATGAATTTTAAATGCTTATATGTGTTTTCAGTTTGTTACTAGTTTGTTAATGGGTCCAGGACACTGCTGCAATCATTAGTACTGTTTAAATTAAGTGTCCCTTTTAAGTAAATTCACCTTAACTTAATAATAGTCAGTCTCAAAGAGTGGAATAAAATATAATGGCCTCCAGAAATGCGATCAAACTGAAGACAAACTAATTTTGACTGGTTATGTAAAATGCCCATAATCATCTGTTTGTATGATTTGATTCATGCCAGTGTTCTATTATAAGATGTGCATCTTTTTTCCCCTTGGTTTGTTGACTGTAGCATGCAGTAATCCTCCAGAAGATCTCACTTAGAGGTGAGAACACATTCCTTTAGGAAAGTATCTCCCAGCAGAGCTGAAACTACTTGCTGCATGTAATTCTCTCCATCTGGACAGACTGAGTCTGTAGAGCAGAAGCATGAGTCACTGAAAAGCAGTTCAGAATGTCAAGTATTTTCTAGATTCATGGATTTGAAGCGCCTGCAGTGCCATTACCAATGTCTGGGAGCATTTCAGGGTATGGTAGAAACCAGGAGGGTTTTAAGCAGTAATACTTGGCCCTGTTAAGAGCTTTTCTGCCCTCTGAATAACTACATGACAGGCAAGAGAGATGGGAAGAACAAGACAGAAATATTTCTCCACCACCAAAATTAGAGGCCTGCTAAATCAGGGCTCCAGAAATAAATGGAAAGCAATCCAAACAGCAGGCAAAACTCTTCAGGATCAATAAAGCTGTTTGGAATGGAAATCCACTGAGGCCTGTGGCATTGATCTATCACCAGAATTATTAAAAGAAAGAGCTCCCACTGAAGTGGATATTGGACAATTATAATGTTACATTTTCACCAGTACCCAACAAGGGACAGGCTGCAGTGTCTGAACTGTGCAGCTGCACATCACAGGGAAAATAAAAGCTGTATCTTCCAAAATACGCTGTTCCTAAGGAAATTATACAAGCCAGATCTGCCAGTTTTGTTACATTATTGGGAATTCCAGTCTGGGATTCACTCAGTCTACCAGCAGAGGAGGACACAGCCATCCCAATCCCTGTTCTAAACAAATGTTTGCATAAAGAAGAGCAGCTCCCCCAGGACCCCTCAGTGCTGCTCCCTGTGTCACCTGAGCACTCTTTAGGAAGTCAACCCCCAAATGAAGTCCAATTGTTTTAAATGACCCTTTCATTTGACTGTGCCCTATCCTGTTTTCCCTGCAGCTTTCCACAAGTTTATGGAGGTTTGTTGAGCACTACATAAACACTTTTAACATTCCTGAGGCATTTTCCCACCTGGTTACTGCTTTCTCCCCTCCCACAGGGCACCATTAGAAGAAGATGGTGGACAACATCCCCACTGGATAAGTTTAGCACTTCATATGTGCCAAATGTCTTCTCTCCACCATTGTTTTCTTTCCCAACATATTTTAAGAGAGCCCTTTACTGTAAAGTTAGAAGAAAATTATTTTAGGAGTATAAATAAAACCCCCTACCATTGTGTCAGTGTATTAGAGGACGAAAGACTGAGCACAAACCCCCCCATGTTTCAAAGATTCTGTTTAGAGCTCCCTACATAAATAGTGATAAAGGATAGGGAGAAATTGAAATGCCACTTCGTTTTCTTCTGTTTGAACTCTTCCTGTTTTCTGAAGGTTGTTACTGTGACACCAATGTAAAAAAAAAAAAGAAAAACCCAACTTCCTACTTCTAATCTGTTTCAAGTCTTCGTCCTCGTTTCTCTCTGCTTGCATCAAGTATTGACAGAAATTAGACTTTTTTTTCCTGAAATTCCTGGATCAATCAAAGGTACGTGAGCTAAAATGATTTCCAGACTAAAGACTTAATTATTTCCAGACTTTCACTTCTGCTCCTTGGTATTTAAGGTAGGGATCACTAAAAGCTTTTACAAAAGGTAAAGACTCCTGGTATAATTGAGCATATTGTGTGTATTCAGAATGCTGAAAACCTGTTTCTGTGGGGTTACAAAAATAAAGTAACTCTGTAGTGTCTCTGGGTAGTACCTGCAGAACAAGGTGGGGAATTGAGCAATTGAGCTCTGTGTCTGCTTAGAGACTGATGCTCTGCTCAGTGGTGTGTCAAAAAATTTTTATGTAAGTGCAGAAAATAAGCATTTACATGTTTAGTTATTGATTTGGTTAATAATGGTGGGAAGTTGACAGAGCATTTCATGTGCCATGCAGAAGACAAAAATCTTTTGGTTGTGTAGTCCAAAATCATTACAGTGCTGAACAAAATGAAACAAGTTTTATAAAATGCATTTGGAATTCAGGAAAAAGTCTATAAAAATTGAGCTTATTGGATTTCAAATGAGTTTTTTATATCAACCTCTTGTATTAAAATACTTCATATTTATAAAGTGAGTTTCTGCTACAGTGACTTTTTTATCTGAAACTGCTCCATTTTTCAGTGTTCCACAGACCTGCCCATGGTGTGTACCTGTAGTTAGAATTTCAAACCATGAGCAAAATAATTGCATTTAATGGAATTCTAGTGACCAGTTTTGATAGCTTAAGAAATCAATTTAGAAAATTTTAGGCTGGCCAAATCCTGCATCAAGTTTTTGGTTTTTGGAAAATTTTCCTTATCTAATTAGGATCAAATTCTTATGCTGGTAGTTCAATGCCACAAGTTACAAACAGCTGAGAACATTGGGTGGATGCTCAGTAACAGAGCCCAGGGGATAATAAACAGAGGAATTTCTACTTTAGGCAAGGACTACCCTGAATCAGCCTCGGGCAGAATTCATTTGAAATAAGCTGTTTTTGTCAACATAGAAAGAAATACAGTGGCCTTTTTTGTATATAAATAACAGATGTGAAAAGTCGGGTGGTATTTGCTCCAGAAGAATACAAGTCATGGCAGTTTCACTCAGAAAGTACTTTTTCTAGCTGTGAAAAAGCAGCAAACTACCACACCTGGTAGAGATGTGTTCTTACATTCTTGAAAGTACATTAAGTATCACCATTAGTTTACTTGTTGAGCTTTATTTAAAACTTTCCTTTAAATTTTCTGTCACCACTTAGGTATTTTCTTTGTAGAGCATTACAGAACACTGAAATGAGTCTCGGGCTGTGTTTTGGGCCCCAGGAAATTTAACAGCATTAAGTGAAACTACACAGAGCCTCTGGTACTTGGGAACCACAGGATTCCTATGAAAAACATTTGTCTGTGGTGGCCTTGAAGGGTCCATCAGCTCTGCATGGCCAGGAGGAAATCAGAGAGGGAGTTTGTGACACTGGAGCAGGCTGGGGGAGAAGTGTAAAGTACGTGGAAGTGTATTTGCACAGCTCTCTGGGGGAGGGAGGGCAGCAAAGACACATTTTCTGATGTGGTACTTGTTAGATCTTTTACCTACTGGGTATTTAGGCTTCACTTATTTTCTTGGGGTCTGTTATCTGAAGCATATTTTTTTCCTCAAAACTTTTTAAAAAAATATTTTGGATAAACTATTGCATACTTAGTTTGTATCATTGTCTCACATCTTATCCCTTATTTTATGCTGTGTTTAAATTCAAAAGTGACTGTGTAACTTAGGAAGCATCTTAAATGGACTTGAAATGTTGATAACATCACTTTGTAAATTGGAGAATTCCACTTATATTCTGTAGAGATAACCCCACAGCACAATATAGATAATAACTTAATTTCTTTAACAAGTCTTATTCTTTGAACATTCTTTCATCATTATAGTCACTACCTAAAATAAAAAGCCACTTAAGTGATTATTCCACATAGAAATGTCAGAAGTGCATAAGAAAAGTCCATGCTTGATAACTTGAGGTTGATTTATAACATTCATGAGGAAGAAAAAAAAGCAAAATCTAACACTTTACTGCACACAGATCAGTTCAGTTTACAGGTTGTTTTCTGGAATGGAACCAGTACAGATTTCAAACCACATTTTGGTTTGTTTCCCAGTAATGATAACCTATTAAAATGATCCAAGGAAGTTACAGAAACACCACTAGAGATTATGCAGTAAAGCAACAAACTGCAGATTTCAAATTGAGCCACTGATTATGTTATTCCAAATGGTTTTTTTTATGGCTGTTTGCACAAGAACAACCCATTATTCATAGCAGCCAGTGGATACAGTGAGCATAACTGAGCAAGAATCAAATAAACATTCACAGATCACCTGATGTTCACCCAAACTGTAATTAGAAGAGGTTATGCTCATGCCCCTATCAAATCTTCCAAAGAAAATTTTCAACTTGCTTATTTTGATAGTTTCCTATCCTTTCCTCTTCTTTGTTTCTAAGAAAGAAAAAAAGACAACACAAATATTTGCTGAAATAGGAAGTAGTCTGGACCAGCACCAACCCTGCATATATTAGGATAGATTTCCAAAGAACAGGTTCACTTTTTTCAAAAACTGTGTCTAGAAGATGTTTTCATCTGGCATTGAAAGCATCTAAAAACACGCAGTACACTATAATATCTCCATTAATTAGACCACATTAATTTGGGCTACACAAAAGCCAGCTTTAATTTATGACACTATTTTCCTATTATACTGTCTTTTCTACTTTGCACATATTTATGCAAATCTGACTTGTAGAACAGGACACGACTTTCATTTTTTCATGTATTTTCATTTTATACCCCTTGTTGCAATGTGTTTGGCCTTAGCTCCCTTAAACTGGGTAAGCACAAGTAATTGCAGGCATTTTTAACGTCCTGCATTTGGAACCAGCTGCCCAGAGAAACTGTGCAGTTTTTATCCCCAGAGTTTTTCAAAACCAGACTGGTAACACTCTGACAACCTCATCTGACCTCAGTGCTGACTCTGCTTTGAGCAGGTGTTTGGACTAAATATGTCCTGAGGTCCCCTCTAACCTCAACTGTTCTGTGTTTCTGTATTTAAAATTGTTAATATTAATTAAATTTAAAAACATGATACAAATATGTAATGGGAATATGGTTCCAGAAAATTAAAATTGTATTATTTTTGGTGTGTCTAGAGCCTCCATTTGCAAATCTGAAACTCAGCTTTGTTTCTAGTGCTTTGGGTACTTACTGTGGGTTGTAAGACTGGTTTTAAATGTAGCGTTCAGTGTTCTTTGTACTGAACTTTAAGTCCTAGACGAGAAATGAAAAACGAATCCATTTAATTGGGAAAGGAAGTAATCATTGTCTGTTTAATGCCTGCATTAAGATTAGTGATACTCTTAGTTGCCAGTTTACCAGTGCGGCGGTGGGAAGGGTGTATTTTCCGTGCTGCCTGCAGACTCCTCTCGTTCTGTGTCCCTCCTGGCAGGTCCATGAGCTCATGGCAGCCGCCCCCCGGAATGGAGGCCCCGGCCCCGCCGGCTGTGGCCGCTCCGGCACCTCCCGGCCCTTCCCTGCGGCCCTCCCGGGGCTCCTCGGACTCCGCCCGGGGCCAGGCCCTGCCCCAGCCCCTGTACCTCAAAGCCCTGACGATCCCGCTGTTCCAGCCCGTCCAGCCGGGGTGCTTCCAGCCACACGGGCCCGTGGTGACCGGCCGGAGCTGTGTCCACCTCGACGGCGGCAACATTCCCCTCATCCTCAACCCGCTCGTTCCTCCGGAGGGCACGGAGCAGCCTCAGCCAGTTTTCCAGAAACAGCTTGGGCAAAGTCTAACACTGAGCATAGTCAGCACTTTACCAGTTTTATCATCACCAACTTCTTGTGTAAATGTGGGCAAATCAAAAAAGTCTGGGAAATACATCTGCAAACACTGTGGACGAGATTGTTTGAAGCCAAGTGTCCTTGAGAAACACATTCGCTCTCACACGGGAGAGAGGCCCTTTCCATGCACCACTTGTGGCATTGCATTTAAAACTCAGAGCAACTTGTACAAACACAGGAGAACCCAAACACACGTCAACAACACCAGGCTGCCCTCAGACTCTGACATCAGCGGGGGATCGGAGCAAAATGAGAGATCCGCAGAGAGCACCACCTCTCCCCAAGGCAGCAAAGCACTGAGTAGCACCAGTGAAGACCAGGGGACACACATCAAACAACCCAGTTCAAAGACCAGTGCAGCAACAGACACTAAGAAACCTCATGAGCTCTCACTGCCAGCAACAAGCTCTTCATCAGCTGCTTCAGAAAATCAAGAAACAATTAATCAGTCCTTCAGTTTAAAGGCTAATCAAGGGGTTCCTGAAAGAGAACCTCAAAATTTAGCATCTCCTGGAGCTTTGCCAAATGGTTCATGTCTGAGAAAGAAGATGCAGGAGCAAAGAGCTCCCACTGCCAATAAGCACATTCAGCTGCAAAGGCAGCAAGCAACCTCTTCAGAGAAGCAGTGGGATTACAAACCCTTGGAGTGCAAGCTGAAGAAGTGTGAGAGCACTGACTCAGGGTATTTGTCGCGCTCTGACAGCGCAGAACAGCAGATGACATCATCCAGCCCCTTGCACAGTCTCTACGAGCACAGCACGGAACTGGAAAATGAAACTGCCTCCAGCGGCCCAAGGTGTGCCTCCGGAAGCACTGCAAAGCCAGAGGCAGCTGACAAAGCCACAGCCTCGATGCTAGAGAAAAAGAGACTGGAAGAACACATTTCAAAGCTTATTTCTCACAACAAAAGTGTGGTGGATGATACCCACTTAGACAATGTCAGGCCCAGAAAAACTGTCCTTTCTAAACAGGGAAGCATTGACCTGCCAATGCCTTACACATACAAAGACTCTTTCCATTTTGATATCAGAACTTGTGATGTAAATAGGAAAAAGAACCTTTCTCTTTGTTCAGCAAAATCTACCTTTGCACCCCTGGAGAAATGCAAGCCAGTGTTTTTCCATTCAGTTCCCACCCAGTTCTCCACAACAATCGACACTGTGCCTGTTACTCGGAGCAACTCCTTGCCTGTTGTGGAGGGAGCAAGGATGGTACATGACAGACCAGGTTGCTCAAAACCACTTTCTCTTACTAAGCAGTCTGCAAACACAGGCACTGCTGGTTTGCTGCCTAGCAACGATCTTGCTGCGAATTCAGTGGATTTCCCTAATAGCCATCCCCGAGCTCTAGTGAGACAAACAGCAGTGGATGATTTGCCCCTCAGTAATGTGGCTGATCACCCTTCTCTGTCAGAGGAGTTGAAAGGGGCTAAAAAGCTTGGGGCAAGAGAAGTAATCAGTGCTAAAAATAAGAAACACAATCAAAGGAATTTGAAGATGTTCTCTCAAGAGAAATGGCAAATGTATGGAGATGAAACGTTTAAGAAAATCTACCAAAAATTGAAAAGCAGTCAAAATGCCAAGAAAAATAAGCAGAGAGAGAATAAGATTACAGGTATTACAAGCTTAATTCCTAATTCAAGGGAATCAGCCAGCAGCACTGAAATTACTGACGAAAGAGATGGCAGGAGCTCTTCAAGTGACTGTCCTTCCTCCCTTGTGACAGCAGCTCCAACCACGGGTATATCAGGAGCTTGTACTGATGGTGATCATGTTCTGCAGAATGTGTCCTCTGAGGAGACTGCAGACAGAGTGTCCTACCTAATGGAGACATCCCATTCCATAACTGCCAGAGCTGTAACCAGCCAAACTTCCCGAGAGCTCAGTGGCAGTGACACAGAGAAAGGCACAGCTGGCAGCAGCACGCTGCTGGCTCCAAGCAGTGGTGAGCTCAGGCTTCAAAATCCTGAGTGTCAGCTGAGCAGCCATGGGAGGAATGATGACTGCTTGCCAGTACAGAGTAGCAACTGGGAGAAACCAAGTCCTGGGAAAGAATCCAGTGCATATGAATTAGACTGTAAAGGCACTTCACACAATTTTGGGAACCATCATGGGACTAAGGAAAGTGGCCAGCATGGCCTGACGCCCCTGTGGGCCCATTGCAACAACAGAGAAACTGCAGGGAAATCCCACACTTTGCCATCAGAAAGGAAAAAGCTGAAATTCGAAGTGGAGAAGACACAAAATGTGATTTCAGTGTCCTGCCCCAGTCCCACTAGAGAAACCACTGCAGCAAGTGAAGCAGAGAGAATCCACTGCTCTGGCACTCAGTGTCTTCTCACAGCTCCAGTGAAATTGTCCAGTAAAGCAGAGGAGCAAAAATCAAGCACAGAAATTAATGAAGTCACTGGAGCTACTGAGAATGTGGAATACAGGAAAACAATCAAACTTCCCACAAAAGCTCTTAATTACAGTGACATTAACCTTCTTTCACATCCTGCAGGTATCTCAAAAGCTTCACTGGTGGGACTTTTAGGATCTGAATTAAGGGGAAGTGATTCCAACTCTTTTGCCTTGCACAATGCAACAGATGGAGATGAAAAAACACATCTTGTAAAAACAGGAGCAAAAGTGCCACTTCTCAATGACAATGCTGTGGATGTGTCGCCTAAAAGTCATCATCTGCAATCTGATCATTTAAGTCCAGTCCCACAACAAAATGCCTTCTCTCCAAAATATATCCTTAAATTGCCACAGGACAAGAGACCTTCAGATCTGTCATCTTTGCTTAGACCTGAACAGGAGATGACAGCTTGCAGACCTCTGACAGACAATTTAACCACCCTACCCTGCTCTTGCAGCAGCACATCCCTCTGTTCTCATTCCAGTGATGTGGTTTGGTCCCCTTTAAAATCTGAAGTGACACAAAAGGCTGGCAAAGGAGAAATTCAATGGAATCTTCACACAAACTGGAAAACTCCAGGATTCTGTTCATCTGTCAATGCAGAAACCACAAATATCTTAACCCTAACAGAGAACACCTTTTGTAACCAAATCTTCAAGCAGCAGGATATTGCAAGAGAGGATGAGAAAAACAAACAGAACAAAAATAAATTGAATTATCAAAGGCAAACACAAGAGAAGTGGATGAGTAAAAGTACTTGCTCTACACAGACTCCGAAGAAGAAAATATGCTTTACTTCTGTGTATACAAGTGGCTTTTTCATATCTGCTGACATCAAAGATGAGAGGAAGGCCTTACATCACCTTTGCTCACGAAGTGACTCTTTGATAAAGACATCAGTTTCTAGCAAGGGTGCAGAGCCAACAATGCTGGGATGGGACAGAGCGGGAAGTCCACACATCCTTGAGGATATCCCACCACCACTGCAGGATCTGCAGCATTCCCAGGGCTCACAAGACAACCCCACTTATTTTTGCCATTCTTTTGGCACTTTCTATTGCCACACTCTCAGCACTCACTGTAAAGAATTCCCAGTGCTGCCCCACAATAACAGGACCTGCTACTCTGGCACTTCTCTGGTACCAGGCTCCAAGAGCCCCTTCCCATCCCTCAGTGCTGAGCCCCGGCTGACCTGGTGCTGTTTGAGCAGGAGCTTCCCTCTGCCCTCAGAGCAGAGTGGGAATGCAGCCTCTGCCCAGCCCTCCTTGCACACCTGTGACAAGGAACCCAGCAGGGAATGCACCCTCTCAAAATACGACATTTCCATTTTCAAAATGAGAAATATTAGCAAGAACATGGCATATGGCTTAACAAACACAAGTTTAAAAACGTTGGTTTCATCATTTTCCAAAGGACACCAGATGCAGGAGGTAATATTAATAATCCTATTTGCTTTCTCATGAGGGTGTTACTGGCTGACAGCCCACCCCCACCCTCTTACTAGAAAAATGAAATAATTATCAGAAGTGTATTTATGGCCATTTACAGGCATTTGCTGATACAGAATTTACAGTTTATATTTTTACCAGATAAGTGTTATATTCATTTGAGACATCAGAAAGATACACTTCTTGTGTAAATATATGTTTCTTTCATTTGACCATTTCAGAATGCTGATAGTGAGAAGAGTAAATTTCTATTGCTTGATTATTTTTCCCTTTATGGGGATGTTTTATATTTTTCTCTAATAGCATCTGTATTTAATTGTTTTCATTCTAAATGAATATTTAACTTAGAGTAGGACTTAAATACAGAGTTGTGCTATTTAACTCCTTTGCTGTTCAGTGGTATTTAAAAAGTGCACAGATTTCCAACCTCGCAGTCAATGTAATTCACAAATTTCATGTACTTCATTTTTCCTCAATATTCTCAACAGTTAAGCTCAGCAGTTCCTGGTGGTTCTTTCAAAAACATTTCAGAGCAAAAGAAGAAAACAGTAGCTTGCAAAAAGGAAAAACTCTCTACAAATAAACTCAAGAGGAGCCACAAACAGAAAAGGATTAAAGTCACTCCTAAATGGTAAGGAGTATGGCTTTGGGGTTCACTAGATATAGATACAATTTTGCTGTAATGGGTATAAAAACTCCACAGAAAATAAAAAGTCATCCCCAAAATTCAACCTTGATAAAATTGGGGGAAAAAAAAGATAAATCTCTCAGAAAGATTTATTCTTATACCACAACAGTGCCCCAAAGGTAAACTTTAAGAATATCACTATGTTATTTACTATTAGGAACAGACTTTTCTAAGCAAACCAGACATATCCCACAGAAAGATGATGCCTGGTCAGTTGAGTCTCACTATAATTTAGAAGTTATTCTTATCTGTCAAAATTGTCGGCATTTACTTTTGTTTAAAGAGAACCAAAATGCTTCTGTTTTTAATCCCGTTGTAGCTCAGAGCAGTGTGCAAGGCCCTTTGTCCTTGGAAGATCCCTATCCTCAACTGGTATTCACAAAAGAAGGCAGGGGAATAAATATCAAGTTAAACACAAATGAACAGAACCATCTGTAGTTCAAAGGATCATTTGGTTTAAATAAAAAAGCAGGAAGAATTTGAGCATAAAACTATCAAGGGCACATTGTCTCAATCAGTACAGCTCCCCCTCCCTGTTCAATGGGAATTCATATCAGTGGAACATTCACCCTCTAATCTTTCAGGAGTGTGGGGCAGCAGGATGTCTGATGAATTGCTTCATTAAGAAACACATATTGTGTGCATACATCCCTCTTACTCTATTTCATGGCCAAAATCAGACACAGTGACTCCCTTGAGGACAAATCAGTGTCAGTAACTGAATCCCCATGGCTAGTTCAGCAGTTTTGAAGGGCCATAAGAATAGAAACAGAAGACTCAGGTCTGTGTCACCCAGCCTAGTGACATTCTTCTAGGACTTTTTTCTGGTTTGATTTTTGGGTATTGTTTTGTTGTGGTTTTTTTCATGCTGGTCTCAGAATTCATTTATTTCAAATTTATTGATATCAAATAAGTGCAGCAATTCAATCAAGTACAGTGTCCTGAAAGCTCAGGTCATGGCTATTAGTAGGTAACTGAACCAGCTGGTAAGCACCACATGGTGTTTAATTTTCTAATACACCAAACACTTGAATAAGTGCATCCTTTTAGATTTACACCTTGCTCTGTGGATAGTGACAGATTTAGAGGTGGGACCTTCCAATGTACTTTAGTCTCACTCATTCAGACTTACTGAAAGATGGAGCCAGAGTAGGAAATAAAGCAGAATTTGATTATTCAGTGTGGGTTTTCTAAATAACTGAAATCCTTATATTGTTCCTTAGTAATGACGAATAAGTAGCACTCAAGAAGCGAAAAAGAAAAAACCCAACAACCCCACAGCCTCAGGGGACTCCTGTTTTTGTGAAGTACATTGTTTTAAAATTCCAGATATAAGAAGAAGGATCTGTTATTCCTTAATTCTTTTCTCTTAAAAAAATCAAGGATTTACTGAATCCTATGGAGAAAAAAAGATAATAAAATAATTTTGTGTCTCTTGCCTAAAATCTTGGGTTTTTTAGTTGACATAAACAAGCATCTCCCTCACAATAATAAATTGCTGTTAGACTTTAATGCACCTGAAGAGGTGGTGTTATTCTCCTCTGGCTGCTTTTACATCTCCCATATTTGTTTATCCCCTCAATGCCCCTGGCACTGCAGGTACAGAGGGAGGCACATCCATGGATTTGCTCAGCTGAAAATGAACTGGCTGAGCAAGAGGCCCTCTTTTCCCAACAGAGCTCTGGATGCTTTGAGGAAGGGCTTCTCCTCCCAAGCCCCCAGATTTAATAAGCATAAGAAGTGCCATCCTCCTCAATCCAAGATGCAAGGTAAGTATTTAGAATATTTCTGTTAAAAATGATGTTATTGCAATGATATGATGGGAAATGTTATAAGTTTGAGCATGTGGGGGGAATAAAAATTAAAGTCAAAGTCTCTTCAACCTTTTTTCAATAGAAAATTATCTACACCAGCAAAAAGACACATCATATTCCACCTCAGACAAACAGCTTTGCAGAAGGAAAAAAGAAGCAAAGAATAACTCAGGAATATCTTCCCATACTGAAAACCTAAACCACGTTAAACAAAAAGACAAAATGGATAAAAAAGTAGGTATTGTACCTTAATTCTTGTATTATTTTTTTATTAACAGAAAAAAAATTTATCAACTAAAACCCAAATTATATTCAGTTGTTTTAAAGTTGATGTTGAAACTATTTTGTATTAACAGATTTTGTTTAAAATGTTGAAAAACGTGTTAAAGGTATTTTTGGGGGTTAAAATAAACTCAGAGTTTACTGATGTTAGAATTAGCTAAAATAACAAATTTGCATCGGTTGGATGAAATTGCTCTGGATTGAAAACTTTATGTGTAAATTTGTTCCCCTCCTAATTCCTACAGGACATTTCTGGGCAAATCAGGAGACACCCAAGAACAAACGCCTCTGTCCAGAACATTCCAGCTCCTCTGGGAATAGCTGTGACAGCTCATTCCTTTTCCTCCTCAGCTGACAGGTCCCTGCAGGAATTCAGCAGGGACGTGGCCATTTGCTGCTGGGTGACACAGCCCCTCGTGCTCCAGCCAGCCCTGCCGGGGGAATCCTGGCCAAGCCTTCGGAGCGACCCCATGGCAGCTTCCTTGGGGTCTTGCTCTCCTGAATTTATGAACACAGGCACAGGGGACCAACCTGACAGCACAAATCCAGAGGCTGCTGCTGCTCTTTCCTTGCATCCAGGAGCAAGCCAGGAAAACAAACTGAGAGTAGAGTCAGAGAGCCAAATATTTGGAATGTCAGACCCGGTGATCCAGGCCTCCGGAAGGGAGAAACCTCCAACTGAAGAAAACACACCTTCACCTGCCATGGAAAAGTCCCCTCCCAGCTCCCAGCCAGGATGTTCATGTTTGTTTCTATCACAAGCAGAGTCTTCTCCTGAGTCAGTCACGAGGGCTGAGTTACCCAGCAGAGAACACTCAGAGAGGGCAAATTCATCTCAGCATCTCCTGGACCTGCATGGAAGTGCCAACAAGAGCAGATCCCACCTGCAGCCCAATCCCTATGGGAGGCCACATGGAACAGCTACTGCTACCTTTAAAAAGCCCCCAATTACTCTCAGATCCCCCGAGTTCAAGAGTTTCTCTGCAACACCCCCCAAGACATACAAAAAGAGAGGTTTGGAGATGATGAGGAAACAAACGCGGGTGGAGTACGATGACACGAGCAGTGATGATGAGGACAGGCTGGTTATAGAAATATAGCAGCAGGCTGCTGCCAGGGGCTTGTGTGCCAGCCTGTAACAGCAGGAAATGCCAGGGATCTTTGATCCATAGCTCTGAAACACCTTTACATCAGCAAAGCCATTCCTCTGTGCCAGAGGCAACATCCTCTTTGGAAGAGCCCTTCCTTTCAAGGACTCAACCTTTTTTTAAAAACGCTCATTTGAGGCTGGCATCGCACATTTAAATGCAAGAGGTAACCTTGTTTTCCTGACAGGTTTGCAGCATTGTTAACATTCCTGCCAGCCTCAGAATTCCCACAAGTGCTGGCTGCCAGTGGGTGTGTTACTCCAAGCCTGCAGTGGATTGGGTTACCTCAACAATACAACTGCAGCAGCTCCCTCAGTTCCTCAGCTCAGATTTCCTGGAAGGGTACGGATGTGTTCCCTTCTCTATATTCCTCTTTTCTTGTAGTCACTGCCTCCATACTGGGAGTGACACACTGGCATTAAGGGGAAAATCTGTCCCCTGAGTATCTGTGATATTGGAAGAGTCTGGAAAAATGCTGGTCTTTTTCCATGTTGCACAAATGTCAATGCTTCTGTGTGAAAAATGACACAAGCATGCTTTGCTTTGTGTTTTGTGCCTTTTATGCCAAGATCTACTCAAATATTCTTGATTTCTAGGTGGAGAATATGGGTGTTAGCTATTGGTATTTCCTTGTAGTAAAATTTCTGACAAGGATTTTCTCATTATATTTGTCACGTTGTGCTCCAACTGATGTAATCTGGAATGTTTCATTTTTATTGTAGTTTTAACTGCAATGATGCCATTTTATGGAGGGCAAAGAAGCTATATGGCATAGCTTGTTTTCTTTTTTTAACAAGTTTTGTGCTACAAACCCTAAAGTTTACTGGTTTCTATGTGAATAAATAATTAGATATTTCAATTTCACCAAATGTATTTGCTCACTTGATTAAATGGATGAACACCGAAAACATTCCACTTCTATATTATAGTCAAATTCTAGCCTTACACTTCTACTGCTCTTGTGTTGTGATTCACACGTAGGGATTAATGGATTAACCTACACAGGACATCTGGAGTTGCTTTTTAGTCATTCACATGTAAAAGATAAAGCAGATCATACAAAGAAACCTAGTACAAATGATCTGAGAAAAATAAATGGTTATGTGTAAAAGATGCCCAAAAGATCAGAGGGATAAACCACATACCACGTCCTCTGCAATTCCTGTGTGTTTGGATACAAATGTCCTACAAACATTACAAGATTTGAGGTCATCAAAACAGAGCTTCACATTTATCCTCTTTTATTTTGCTCTGTTCAGTATTTGTGCTTCAAGAAAAACTAGTGGGGTATTGGGGTGAACTCTAGGTGCAATGAATTTAAATTCATAAAGACTCACACAAATAGAATTTTGTGAGAAAAAAGAGGAAAAGAAGAGGGATGAGGAGGAACCATCCATGCTGATACAATATTGAAACATTCAAAGTTCTGGAGCTTTTTTTTTTTTTCCTGATGGAATCACTCACAGCTACAGCTGGATTCTGAATTTGCAGAAAAAGCAAAAGAAGAAGAAACACAAAGCTCATAGAGTTTCCCAGATCCTGGTGCTCCCAGCAATGCTGTTGCCCAAGCACCTTTACAAAGCACAGTACAAAAACCATTGCACCAAACCACACCAGCACCTCCACAGCAACAAATTTCACTTCTTGCTTGTGCAAGAGCTAATTATTATAATACATGGACACGTAAGGAATATTCTATATAAGTTTTTCTGCATAATGTTTGTGGCTAAATGATGCATTTTAAAGTGGATTTTCTAGACAGTAATTTAGACATATTCTAATGACAGAAGTGCTGTGCAAAGAAACTTGTACCCTATATTTTACAGTATAAAATATAGAAATTTCTTTTTCCTTCTACATCTGTAGCTGGAAGAGAAATGGGACAACGTAGCTGAGAAAGTAAATTTTAAACTCCATTTCCTGACAGAAGTAATCCTTGACATTTTAGCTCTCTATCCTGTATAAAAATTTGACCAAACATTAGTGCTTTAAAAGTGCCAATAGCTCTGTGGTGGCATTTTAAAAGGATCACTGCAGAAGTCAGTGACTCCAGCACAAATCCTTTTAGCCATAACAGCCCTTGGAGGAGTCAGTCACACCAGTGTGTGAGGACTGGGAGAAATGGTCTTGGTCTAAGTTAGGGAACTCACAGAGTTTGCACATCCAAATCCAACTGGCTGTATGGAAAGCTGTATTGCAGCTTTCCAGAACACACTGTACTCACAAAAAAGACTGAGCAGGCAAACTCTTCTGTACCTTTTACACAGCACAAGAATCAGCTACTGATGTGTTTAATTCACTCCCGAGTAGCTGAACATAAAAACCACAGGAGGGCACCAGGCACAGAGGGAAAAATCCGTTTCCTTCTCCAAAGCCAGCAGCAGTTCTGATGGATCATCTCTTTGCTATAAGCAAAGCTGAATTTCCTTTGCACATGAATGCATCTTATCAACTTTATCCTCCTTCCAGTGAAGGAAGAAAATTAATAAGGAATGCTGACTAATATAGACTAATAAGGTCTATATTCAACACCTACATCTACCCAGACAGATGTAAATTAGTGGATGTTTCAGATTTTGCCTCTTTGGATGGGAACACATTATTTCTTACTGTTTCAGACTTATCTAGTAGATCTTATTAATTATTGATTCTTCACTGATCTGCCTGTTGGGCAAACCCCAGCTCTTACACAAAGGTGGGTGAGAGGGGTGTCAACCAACCAGAGCAAGCCTGAGATCCCTGGCAAATACAAAGATATACCTTGAATAAAAGGTCTGGTTTAGAGCTGCTGGAATTGGCTCTGTAGGGGAAATTTCCCACAGCTTCTCACAGAAGCCACCCCTGCAGCCCCCCACTACCAAAACCTTGCCACACAAACCCAATACAGCATCATATTATTTAAGGCTGGAACAGATTTTCTTTCCAGCCCTATTTTTACTCATAAAATCTTATTTGTAAACAGCTTATCCAAAACACAATGCCTAAAATATGTAGTGCTTCTGTGTATGCCCTGCTGACACACACAGGGAGTGGTACCTAAACACACACCTAAACCTGGTTTTGGATCCTGCCTAGGTTTTATTTGCACAACCAAATTTGTTCCCATTCACCAGTGTTTATATTGTAATAGTTTCCCTGTAGTTAAGTCGCTTTGTTAAACCATTCATTTTACCTTAAGGATCTGTGTGGCCACATATTAAGACTTTAGGCCTGTATTTTTCATTTACCATCAGCATTCCACAAAAGTCACATGGAGAAGGGGTCAATAGTGGGTTTTTTTTAGACTTTTAAATACTGTGAGATTTTAACAGCTGATTTAAAATGTCCTGGTGGAACTGGATAAATGTCACGTAGAAGTACTTAGAGGTTGTGTCTTCCAGGGAACTGTAATATTACCACAATTTGGTTATAAGCCATCCTCTTAAGTACTTAAACATAAAAAAAAGGTTTTCTTTCTCACAGTCAGAGTACCTATTGACTACTCATGACAACTGCCTGATTATGTTCTGCATTTATGTAATGTTTGGGTTTGGAGGAGCTGCAAGAGCCAGTTAAACAAGGGATGGACTCACTTGAACAAATTTGTGGGTGACTACTTTACAAAGTAGTCAAAGAGGATTCTTGTGCCATGGTTGCATAGAGGATTTTAGGTTTAAAACCCCCACTATAAAAGTTTCCTTTTTGGTCCCTAAAAATTGTTAGGGTTCAAAACCCAATGCTAAACAAGGTGATTCTAATAGAGTCAATTCATTAATCTATAATCCATTTTTTTAAGCATCACAAGATGGTGCACATGAATCTGTAGCATGCTTTTGATTCACTGATTGACAAAACAAGCAATGCTGAGTACAACACCAGGAGCATGTTCTTAATCCAGCCAGGACTGGAAGTGTTTCAGAGTGAGTTAGTTGGGATATATTAGACTCTGATCCTTTTCAAAGATTCCTATGCCATTAACAAAAGGAGAGACTGGATGAGAGCCATGGGAGCTGTTTCATAACCTCCTGTGGTCTTGTTTTCCAGCTGACTTTGATGGCCACTCAGGTTTTGCTGCTGAGGTCAGACATTCTGGACCAGCACAGACAGTTAAGCCTTGATGGAGTCAGGCTTCAATTACACTTTCTGAATTACACTTAACCTCTGCAAAGCAAAGCCTCTCACACATTACAGAGGTATTCACAGGGCAAAATTTAGGTCACATCAACAGCCCTCCCCACTCTTTTTACACTGATAGAGCTATAATCAGTGTTTGTATCTAAAAATCTATGATTTATCATTCTGCATTATACATATCACATTCAGATTTGTCTTGAAAACATCCTTATTTTGTTGCACATGCCCAAATTAAAGATTCTGTCTCAAACACACAGCTGGGAGCATGACAGGATCACTCAGCTGAGCTGCTGCCCTTTCTCTTCTGTAAAAGAAGCCATTACAGAGATTTCCTCCTCTCCATCAAAACGGTTAATAAAAAAAAAAAAAAAAAGAAGAACCAGATTGATTTCCGTAACATGCTTTGGCAGCAACTGAGGTGAGCAACTAAATGGGGAAAAGGGAGCCAGGGTTGTTCCCACCTGTGTTAGGAAACCACAGTCTGAGAAGAGCAATACTTCACTGGGAAGCTGAGCCAGGACTATAAATCTCCAAACTTGTACATACAAATGCAATTACGAGATTGGCACAAACAGCAATTCAGAGAGTTCTGTGCACATACATGTTTGTGTGTTGGCTGGGAGCAGGAACAGGTAAAATTACACTCCTTAAAAAGTTATTAGACCATTAGCTCCACAATGGCTCTTAATGCTCCCGTTGCTCACAAGGAATCATTTGCACTGAGCTCCTCAAACAGAAGACACAAAAAACCATCACAGCCTCTGCAGCCCATGAGTGCTTGGTATTCCAGCTCATCCCACTTATGAAAAGGTTTTGTATAACTTTGTTGATTCTAGTTATGGGTTATGTTAGCTCCAAATGGAGCAATTATTGAAAAGGGAAATCATACAAAGGTCTCAGACCTCAAATCACTGGCTGTACAGAAGCAAGAAAGTAAATATAACAAAGTAAAGCATAAAAAACCTGCCTCATCCTGCCCTATATTATAAGGTTTAAGAGATTACATGAAAAAGGATTCAGAAACTTTGATTTAAAAATAAGAACAAAAGCAAAATGGTCATTATTACATGTTTGATATGAAAAACACCAAACCTTTTTTTATTTGTACCAGATGTGGATAGGCAGATGTGAACTGTTGGACAATATTCGCAGAAGTGGAATTAGGGAAATATCCATAATTAATAGCATGCCTGTGGAAGCATGTTCTGTGCTTCAAAAAGAATTCAGGTGGTATTAGAACTGGAAGAACCTCCTTACCCTGAAGATGTTGACAAATTTGAAGAAATTCCAAGCAGTGAAAAAAATCCTGATTGGAGAAACAGATTATTTGTGCAGGAACATTAAAGGAACCAATCTTCTGCTCTCAATTACACCAATGTGGTCCAGTTAAATTCAGTGGCAATGTACCAATAGAACCAGGAGAAAAGCTTGACTGAAATATACGATATGAAGGATTTTCTTGGAAATGCTGAGAGGAAGAATTCCCTCCCTTGGGAAGGAAAGGAATTGGTAAAACATTTTGGGGAAACAATAGGTCCTGTAAGATTTAAAATGCAAGGAAGGAAAATACAGCCAGAGAATGTTCCACTGCAGTAACATCTTCTAAATACCTCCTCTGGGATATTTAACAGAACACAGCAACTCACTGCACAGAGCACTCACACACAGGAGGTTGCTAGAGAAAGCCACCAGGCAGTTTTTCCTCTGGATATCCCTGTCGTTCATGGAATGCACACAATGTGTGTGTTCATCTTGTCAATGCTTCCATCCATTGTTTCTCTCCACCTTAATTCACACAGTAGTGACTAATGCATCATGAAAATTCATCCATGCTGGTTCAGTTACTAAAATGTAATTGCATTGCCTTTGTGCTCTGTCTACCAGATGTTCCTTGTTGTGTTCATCAAGAACACATTGTGTAAGAGGAGCTCCTCTAACCAAAACACTCTCACCATCCTTGGTTTAATTACAATGACACTGCAAAAAAATGGGACCAGAAAGAAAGAAATCTTACTCCTCATCCTTGCCTCCTGGACAACAGGATCAAGAGAGGGTTTGTAAGATAGACCTGACAATACATATATAGAATGAGAGAATCACAGAGCCCTTAAGGTTGGAAAAGACCTCTAAGATCACCAAGTCCAACCACCAACCCAGCACCACCACCTTGTTCACCACTAAATCATATCCTCAAGTGCCATATCCACACCTTTTTTGCACATTTCCAGGGATCAGGCCTCCACTACTCTCCTAGGCAGTCTGTTCAACAACTTGTCAAGCTTGACAACCTTTTCAGTGCAGTTTATCCTGAGCTCCCATCTAAACTTCCCCTGGTGCAACTTGAGGCCATTTGCTCTTGTCCTGTCATTTGTTACCTGGGAAAAGAGACCAACCCCCAAATCACTGCTCCCTCCTGTCAGGGGGCTGTGGAGAGCCACAAGGTCCCCTCTGAGCCTCCCTTTCTCCAGGCTGAGCCCCTTTCCCAACTCCCTCAGCCACACCAGCAAAGGTTAACATTTGCTGGCCGCAGTTTGGATTTATTTGCTCTCAGAGTTGGCGTGCTTCTTCTTAAAGTCTCATCATGCGACACCTTCCTTGCAGTGCGTGTTCCCTGGCGTGCTGTTTATCCCGTGGGAGCTGAGCTGAGGTTTCCTGTCCCCGCACTTTGTAACGCTGGCACCTGCTGCGACAGAGGCGCTGCCCCTGCTGCCCGCACCCCCGGACAGCGGGAGCCACCTGCGGGAACCCAGCCACAATTACAGCCCTACCCTGTCCCCGGAGCCACCCTCGGGAGGGGACACCTTCCCACACCTTCCCTCCCGTGCTATGTTATTACAGCGGCCTTTGGGAATTCTGAATGTTTTGGATACCCCATGGATGCTAAAGCCAGCACAGTCCTATTGCTGGGCTCGTGGCTGAACGTGTTCCAGGTCTTGTTTAGGGTTAAACAACTATTTAAGAGCGGCCAATTGCTGCTGCTCTGGACATGCCGGGCCTTTAATATGAACTGGAGTGGTGCCACAAGTGACATTCCTCTTTGCTCTTTGGCAGTGGAGGGCAGGGCACCCTTTGCCTTCCCTTGGAGGGGGGTGCAGTGCACCTGCACTCGACTGGCCAGGGGGAAACCCAGCCTGCCGTGGACTTGCAGAGGGAAGCTCCAGAGCGCCTGCAGAACGCTGTTGGCATTGTCTGCAGGGTGACACGGAGTGTCTCAGTCTGCAGCAAGGCACACATCCCACACCAGGTCACATGAAGATGACTCTGCCACCCATCCCTGCAACTCCCTGATGTTTCTTGCTTCAGAAATCAATAGAAATCTTAAGCCAAAACAAAACCAAATCTGGCTTTTAGCATAGCCAAGAATCGATCTAAAATGAAATGGAATTTACGTTGCCTCTCCAAGCTGTGGATGTGACAAATTTCAGGACAATGAGATATGAACCATTTAGAAGTCAGTGATTAAAATGCTATTTTGATGGAAAGATTCCAGATTGGACTGTAGCAACAGTAGCTACGCTGCAGTAAGGCCAAGTCTAAAAAAACCCCTAAGATATACAAAGGGAAAGAGCCATTTTTTCACGTGTCCTCACATGAATATTCCCCCCCTCGATCACTGCGTGACAGAAAGAGAGCTGGAATCAACACAAAACTATTTAGTTGACTATCCCTAAGTTCTTACATAGCTGGTATTGCTTTAAATATCTTTGCCCCCTGAAAGGTTAAATTCATCCCACATTCTTCTGGGAAGGCTTGGAGCTGGCGTTCCAGCAGCGTTCCTGAGGGGAGCCTGACAGAACTGGAGTGTATTCACAGGTACCCTCCCCTCCTCATCAAGTGAGAAATCACAATTATGGGATTCAGGGAGAATTAACATCCTTTGGGAGACAAAGGCTTCATAGTACAGTACAACTTAAAACAGACCACAAGCCTGCATTAAACACAATCAACTCCAAAATAAAAAAATAATACAGAATGCAGTAAATGGCTCCAAGGGATCCTCAGCCTATGAGTCTTTTTTTTTTCTGTTGTTGTGGGAAATCATTTGCTATTCTGCAAGAAAATGAGAAATGTAGGGAAGTTCTAAAAGCAATGAAATCCTAATAGTCTTTTAACAGACTGAAAGGATTTGAATGCTCCCATTAAATAAATCAATCACAAGATTGATTCAGAAAAATTCATACTTTACTGGTGCTGGTCTGCAGGGTTGTATGACCCTGGCAAGCACAAAGGTTGTGGTCAATGAAAATAAGACTTGTTCTTCCACTCAGAGCTGCAGATCCCATCATGCCTGAGGTTGTTCCTGGTGTTGGCATGTGCTGGGGATTGAGATGAATGCAGAGAGCAGGTTTACAAAACTTCCAAATCCTGATTCTGTGAAAACTCCTGTTTCCAACTCTTCTAATGACATTTTGCCAACATAGTGAATTTAACATTGTATTTTACTCTAAGCACTGGCTGAAGGGGGTGTGAGATGCAAATAAATGTATGTGGAAAGCTTTTCAGACTGAAAGTAGGGAACATCTCATCTCCTTGGGGCTGCACAGAAGTTCTGCCTCCATGAAGAGCTCCCAGTGGGTTGGAAAGATGTAACTACCAACATCTTCACTTTACCAATGCAGCTCAGACTTCAGCAGTTTAGGTGGCACATTTACAGAAAATTTGATGGACTTGGCCTGATTTCTACTACATTCACATTATACAAAAATGAGATGCTTTTCTACTCTTCTTTCCCCTAAAAGGGGGATGAAATGGAACTCTGGTAACAGCAAATTTTGAGAGAACGTGTGAACTCCATGGCTGGTGAATATTTCTAGTTCATTTTGTTCAACAGAGGAAGAGAAATACTTATTAGTCACTGCAGTTAAACTACTTTATAACTGGTATAGTCATAATTGATAAGAAATCAATTCCTTGTGCCAGCTGCATAATTTCATTCACAGTTTTACTTGATCTTTCAAGTAATCTCAAAAGCCCTCAGGCCCTCCCCAGATGCAGAAGAGAGAAAACCTCTGTTACTCTGTTTTGAGAACACCCTCAACTGCCAGTTCAATTTAGCACAATGGATTTCCATACAACTTAATTTTTTAGGCTGCCATTACAAAGCAGGTGCTTTTACTCATAGAACAAAATTCTCTCTTGCAATGCAGGACATCTGAATTGTACATCAGATTGCAGAGTAATTTTAGAATTTTCTAGAACTATTTCTTTACTAAATTTTCTTTCAGATAATGCTGTATACAAAATGGTTATAGCCAGTGGTATTTACAGGCTTTTTATCTACTCAATGAGCACTTTTAATTCTACCTAAAGCTGTATTTTCCTTTCATGAACAGTTCATGTCACACCTATCAGCTCATAAGTTTGATCTTTGTCATACAGCCCTTGGCATCTTCTATAGCATTTTATTACATGGTAAAAATCTGTTCCCTTATGAAAAATATAAATTGCTTACTTGATCCTTGATTTCAGAGCTAAGAAAGAAGAGTTTCAGTTGGAGGTAAATGTTTTAGGCTTCTTCAAGGATAAAATATAAACCCCCAGCATGACATGAGTGTAATTCTGTCCAACAACACACACAAACCACAAGTTTCCTGTTCTCTGTTGACAGAGAACAACCATCCCCAGTGCTAAAAAAGCAGTTTCCCCATCAGGTGCCCTAACAAAATTTTCAAACAATTCAAACACAGAGGCATAAATCAAGAAAACAAAGCTTTTGCAAGATGTTACATGTAAGTTATACTAAGAAGTTAAAGAAAACCATCTGGGCATAAAATGTAAATACAGCCAGCATACAAAAATTAAGAGGAAAATAAAACCAATGATGCATTGCAAATGCCCCAAACACAGAGCTTTCATTCTGTATGACCACTGAAGTCTAACTCCACTCATTCAGCTTGAACAAAAAATTAATTTATCAAAACACCAATGAAGCAGGGCACTAAGGCTTATGCAAGATGGAGCTTTTTTCAACTTTTTGGCTTATTCAAGATACAGTTCTTCAAGGTGGGGAAATACCAGCATCTCTTCAGTGGCAGCTATGAATCAAAGCTGGAAAGAGATGGGGACTTCCTAAATCATCATGGAAAATATCTCTCAGGATTAAACCTAAAAGGTTTGGGTCAGTTTCCTGTATTGCTGTCTCTTCAGTTTCTAAAGGGTAAAGCAACCTGGACTTGCTTTATAGACCCAAGAGATTCTGAGTAACCCTGGGAGGAAGAAAGACACAAAAGCAAATGTCTGGATACACCCCCAAAGACAGGGGCCTGCAATGTTGGAGGGAGATTAGAAAATACCTCAAAATGCTCTATCCATGTACAGCAACTGTTTTTCAAAGGTGTCTACAACAAACAAAGAAAAATCTTTTTAAAATCAACCCCTAGAACTTAGTGGGATAAAATGCCCAAACTCTGGATTTTTCATGCTGACTTAGTTCAGATCGCTTACATAAGCAACATACTTGAGATTTGATTACATAGCTAGATTTTTTGTTTATTTATTTACTTTTAAACAGGATGCTTGCCTGGGTTTAAGTTAGTTTGGGGAAAGGGAAGTAGGAAGATTTTGAAAACAAACAAATTACTTACAAACAGACAAGTTAAAAAAATAAACCTGTAATGCCAAAGCTCTCCCTGTCTCTCCAGGCTGGTATCTTTGGATTCCCAGCAAATTCCTCTTCTTCCTGAGCTCATGTAGTGACTGGGAGTGACCAGCAGCCTGGAACCCTTGGCAGAGCCCAGCTCACAGATGATGAGACTCAGTTTGTCACTGATTTCAGAGATAATTATCAAGATAGGGAATTCTGGCTTAATGTCCTGATTTGAGAAGGGAGTACGTGATCTCAATCATAAACCATCCAGTGAGCAGCAAATGATGTCTTAACAACATTTATAGCTGAAGTTTAAAATACTCATGGAGTTTGTATAAAACAGATGTGAATTTTCAAACTAAACAACAGATTTTTCCTAAGAGGAAAGAAGTTGAAGCAGCAGAGGAAGGCTCTGTGTCCGCCTCTGCTTCTGAGGAACCAAAGAGGGAGTGATGGTTCTCTGACTGCTAATGTTCTAAGTTACAGCTCTCCTCCTCATCTGTTTTTATTCTCTTATTACAAATAACTTTTTTCACAGTCTGCCTTTCATATTTCTAGCAAATTCTATCTACATGTGCTTTTTTGATTGGTCTCATCTGTTTATTTTAAAAATATGTTTGGTCCCCCAAAAGATATGATATTTTATTAGCCTTATGTGTTGAAGTTATTGTCCCAGATACTGCATTTATTTGGCCTTTAGCCTGAAATCTGCATCTGTTCTTACTCCATCCATAGGAGCCCTAAGGTACCTCTAATAGGCTCTGGAATCACCAATGCTTTGGGCTTTTTCTTCTTCCTTTCCTAAGCCAGCTAATGTGGAACAGCCTGGGCCATAATTTTCCTGGTTCAGTCAATCCTTTCTAAACCATCTTACCTTCAGGTTTCCAACTGTGTAAACCTGTCTTGAGCAGGAACAATCAGAACAGAGGAAAGTAACAACCACTTCTTTTGCACATGCAGTGGATCAAACAACTACATCCTTCTCTTTTGGCCTTTAAGTTGACGCTACAAACCAAACATTAAAATAAAATAAAAATAAAAGAGCTCCATGTCATTTTCAGGAGGGCCAAATGCTCCTGGAGTCTGTCCTTCAACTCTAAAAAGCATATACTGAAAAATTTATCGTAGAATCATTATGTGGAGTCATGGTGACTGTCAGGAAGGCAAGAGCAATTAAGTAAAATAGTGAATAAAGGTTTTCATTGAAAACTGGTAAATAAGGCTGGACTTTATTAGAAAGCCTCAGAGCCAGAGCAGAATTTTCTTCATAGAAATAAAACATGCCCCTTTAATTAAAGCTTAACATGTTCCTGCCAAGGCACTGCTGTGAAACACAGGCTGGAAGCACAATGGAGGCTTCCAGTGCCTGGTGGGGCATTGCCTTGAGTGGTGATGGGCTGGAAAGAAAACTATTTCTACCAGAAACAGTTTGAACTGTGACCCAGCCTTCTCATGAATGACAGTCTCAGACATTCTGAAATCACAGAAACTATTTATCTGAAAAAAAAATGCTCCAGAATTTCAGGAAAACAACTTTTAGTTTTTGGCCAAATGGACAAGAAGTCCCAGTGGCCCACTGCCATGGTGCCAGAACTATGCAGAGTGAGAATAAAAGAAATGCATTAATTAACTCAGAATTCAACCCCTCCCCCCAAACCCGTGAAAAATGGCTTCTATAGTAAATAATTATGGGGGATTTACTACATGTGAGAAGAGCTCTGAGTTTAAACAGTGTCATGCCCTTTATCCCACAGCGAACTGCAGTATCTGGACATTTGGCACAGCTGCTGTCCTTGTGTACACTCACAGTTTGGTAACAGGAACCACAATCACAATACTCCTGAGAACTGTAAATTTGTTACATTATTTGTGTTGCTGCCTCGTAACTTCTCCTCCTTGATCTTGCTTTCTCTACTTATTTTACTGGCAGTAAAACTCAGTAGATTAATAATGCTATTAATACCTTACTTTCTCTGCCAGATCTTCTTGGGTGGCCAGTTTCCAGCTGTATAACAATCTTTGCTTGCTCACATCTCCTTGTTCTCAATGCCATCGTTTTTACTTTTTAAATTGTATTCTGCGCATTTTAAGGCCTCAGTGCACTTTCAGAACTCGAGATATAAACTATTTGAAAGCAGTAGTTACACTTCATTAATAACTCATGCATCTTTTCTCAGAGTAACTAAAAGCAAATAAAGGTACCTGAATGACACTCTAGCTGGTCAGACACCTATGAGATTTAGTGGAAAAGCAAATAACCATTATTTAATTCATGTTTTTTGCTATTTAACCAGAGACTGTAATAATCCTCGTTGTCCTTTTTGCAGCTACCCTACAGTCCGTGATTTTCTGCCTGTCACTATTATGGAAATGATGGACATATAAAATCCTTGCCTGCAGATTCTGACTCATCACAAAGTGAATACAACTCCTGTGTCCTTTCAACTATTTGTCATTATAGAGTCACTACCAGTCTGACTTTACCTCATATACATATCAGGTTAACTTTGTTGGCAAAATTGCAAGTATCGAAAGCAGAAACTCTGACTCCTACTCCTCTCTTCCTCGAGTGAGAGAAGATAAAACAGTAAAAGGAAAAATGTCAAAACAATAATAAATTGCTCCAGAGCCAGGGATAATAAATTACATTATAGCCTTTCTAATGTGTGAAATGCTGTTACTCAAAACTGGAAAGGCATGGAAACAATTGCACTTCAGAGTAAGAGGAGTATGATCCCAGCTCTTTTGTTCCACTTCAAACACCACACATGACCCTTGCTAACAGCTGTGGTGCATTGTGTCTCCTTAGGTCAGCAAGGTAGATCCAGGCTCCAGAGAACAGCTTGAAGCATCATTGTTTCTTTGGAAGTGAGAGTCAATAAAAATACTGACAAAGGAATGCAGCTGGGCTCTTGGAGTTGTACAAATTCCAGTCCTTCTTCATTCCATCCCTCATCAAGTCCTTCAAGGAACGAAACAGCTTTTTGAACTTGCCTTTTTTTTCTAATTTGCCTCAGTTTTCTTTTCAATGCTTTCCACAATGTATTTTCTAAAATATCTGAAAAGTAACACCGTAATAAGAAGTTATCCCAGACTCTCTGTCCTCCAAGCCTGTAACAACACAAACATGGCTTGAAAATGTTTGCAGCTGAAGAATTTTCAGCAGGGAAATAGCAGAGTACCTGGGAAGCTCAAATGACAGCCAACCACTCTCAACAGCCTGGTGCCTGTTTAGCTCTTTGCTTTAAAGAAGCACTCAGAGGCAAAAAGCAGAAGCAAAGTCCCAGTCATACTGGGGCTGGGGGGATAGACTTTACCCTTGGCCATAGATTAACATCTCATTTTCTTCCTTTACTCTGTTTCTTTATTCCTTTTCTCTACATCCCCAGCTGATATCCTATTGTATCTTTTTACTTTTTGTTTGTTCCTCCTCCTTTTTGCCTCTTAGTCTTTATAATAGAAAAGATACTTCTGTGGAAAGAGAGTTGATCTTTTCCCCATCCTTTGCCTATTGTTTTTCCTCATTACCTTTCCCATTTCCCCACAAAACACTGCTAACTTCCCTGCCCTATTTTGGCTGATGCCCCAGTATTCCTCCCTAGGAGCTCACAGAGACCATTCTTTTGGCACTCACTCTTTCTTTATAATCTGATTTACTGAAACTTGCTTTACCAACCCTGATAAGGGAGAGTGAAATGCAGTTATGGAAATGTGAGAAAGCTCCATCAGCTGCATTCAAAACTTCCAGGTTGTATGGTACTGCCTCTCTTCTTACCCTGATGTTTCAGCCACACAGAAGGTAACTCATGTACTTAAATGCATGAAATGTCCAGAAATCCTGCTGTGCCTAAGGTTCTGCACTGCTATTATTCCCAGGCTTGTGTTCTTAAGCTGAATGTGAGGTCAAGACCCTCCACAATAAGTACAACCATGTCAATGAGAACAGATAAATAGATTCAGAATTCCCATGCTACATTAGGTTTATGTTCATCTTGTAACTCCCTGTGTTTATTTTGCAGATCTCTGCCTCTTCTGGAAAGGGCTGTTCCTTTTAAACCATCAAGATGCTGTCAGCTCTTACTCTTCCAACAAACCAGACTAAATACCACATTGCCACAGACATGAATTTCATAACCAGGGCTGCTTTGGGTATCTGTGCCATCTGTTATTTACCAACAGCACCTCAAGCTGAAAACAGCTTGGTAACCTGGATCTGCCTGGCAATTACCTCTTTGCCATAAGATATGCTGGGCCTGTAATGCACACCTAAGTGGAATTTTAGAATGCACAAAGCCAGCTGTGCCCCCTGAGCACTGCAGGAAGGGCTGGAACACTGCACATTCACTTTGGCAATGCATGAGCTTCCTAAACCTCACTTGGTGAAACCTGCACCAGCCCTAGGCCACACAACCTGCACACAAGAGCTGCAGGTGTTATCTCAGATTTTATGTTTCAGCCTCCTGAGTCCCCAGACAGCATTTCCAGGGACTGGAATGATTTAACCTGCTCAGCCTCTGCACCAAAGTGGAACAATCCCAGAGGGATGACAGATCACTCACAACACTGATGCCCAATTTGGCCTTCTCTTTGTGTTCAAACATTTGTGCAATTTCATCCCAGCAAATCTGGAGGATTATAGTACCATACCACTGCAAAATGTAATTATTCACAGAACTAGGTTCAGGAAATAAAGGTTCAGGTTCAGTCAAAGCTTATCAACAAAGCAAGCTGCTCTCAGAGGGCTAGGTATGAGCAGCACTTGCAGTTTTTCATGTCACACTGTTTAAATAACACAAGTTCATTTTTCATTTTATTTTCCCTTTACTAGTTCATACAGGCAGACACTTGTTTATTTCTCTCTGAAAGTCTTTTCTCAGTGAGAGATAAGTTACTTGGTAGAGGAAAGGTTATAAATTCAAACATGGTGTCAAGGTTGTTGCTAAACTGATGAATCTCAGCTGTGGATCCTCCCAAAAAAGAAATGGTGAGACCTGTATTTCTCTTTAAAATTTGATTTACCAAGAAATTGCAATGAGGAGTCATTAACTTCATTAGTAGCTGGTAACTGCTGCAGAACTTTTCTTTATACTACAAAGCAGCACCAGAAATATTATTCTCTTACAAATGTTAAGTACAAATTTGAAGGGGAGATTTGCCACAGAATAAAGGAAATTATGACCAGCTTGTTTGGGTTTTACATGGGTGAATAAATTATTATCACACAGTATTCCGACTGCTGTGCATTAACAGTCTGCTTCACCTGGGCTCATAATATAAAATAAATCAGGTTTTTGCCATCAATGTGCACATTTTTTGCACCACACATTACATTAAGCTTTGCTCCAGACTGCCCTTATTATGTAACAAGACTGGCTGTTAGAAAACACCTGTCTCTATCTCGTAAATAGATGTTCCTGTCTATCAGGGCTCCAACACTGGGTATTTTAAATACTTGCAGTCACCTGCAGGTCACATCACAGAGCCACAGCAAGAGAAAAGCCCCTAAAGTGCTTAACCAGGCAAACAGGAATCATCAAACCCCAGAGAGGTCAAGCATTTCTGCAAAATTCGTGCTC
The DNA here is from genome assembly GCA_020086605.1 of Lanius collurio. Lineage (NCBI taxonomy): Eukaryota > Metazoa > Chordata > Aves > Passeriformes > Laniidae > Lanius > Lanius collurio. Next base: position 1,296,944 of record JACBWW010000027.1, read on the forward strand.
TTAATTAAAAGCCAGCAGATGTTGTAAAGCTCTTCACAGCCAGGAGGGCTATGAACCACATGATTTGCAGCACAAGCTTTAGGCTTTTATTCCACCCAAGCTGTTCCATCTCTGCTCAAAAGGAGCTGTAAAAAGTGCCCCAGTGCCTCCCCCTCCACTGCTCCATCAGCTCTCAGGGCACAGAAATGGCACTGGCCAACACTCACCTCTCCAGCAGCCCAGGGCACCCCCCCTGCAGCTTCTGCTCCAGGCAGGACAGTGGATTCAGGGCTTCTGGTCCTTTGTTTTTTCAACAAATGCAAAAACCCCACTTCTTCGAAGGCATCCAGGCAGGCTTCAGCTCCAAGAAGGGGCTCTCCCAAGGAGGAGCTGTCAGAGAAGCACATGGATTTCACTTTTTGTATAATAACCTGAGGGTCAGCCATAGCCTTGGGGACATCCCCGAGTCTCAAGCCCCCTTCTTCCAGCCTTTCTTCACACCTCCCTCTCCCCCCAGGACTCCAGACTCCCCCAGCCACTCACACTATGAATGAGTGACCCAAGTTTCCTACCAGTCTGCTGAGGAAGGAAAACCAGGCCAGAACACAAACCCTTAAACATGCACACCACTCCCTCCCTCTCCACATCACCCTCCAGAGTGGCTTCTGCCCCAAATGATTTGTTTGGGTACTTGAGTTTTCTTCCCTGCCAGTGCACCTCCAGAAACAAGCTGTCCCTCCCAAGTCCTTGCTCATTTTTAAACGTGTGAAGTTCTTTTGGCAAGACAACAACCTCAGTTTTTCACCACCAGCTTCTTATTTGCTGGCAGCTCCCTGCCCATTCTTTACAAATACAAGAATTATTCAGATTGATCATATTTTGATATGGAATTCTCTTTGTTCAGTAACATGCCCAAACGTGAATAAAAGTCAAGGAAAAGAACTGTGTCATGTAATAATTATAGAAAATTCTCTTCCCGTAAAATCCTGTTATTTTCACAAAGAGATTGTTTGGATCAAGGAAAGGAGGTCAGGTTCAGATCCTGGGGAGAGTGGTGTGTAGGGATAATAACACTTAGGATTTTTGCAGCATTCCTTATCCAGAGATCTGAGCCCTGTCTCCAGTACATTACAACAGCAGGATATGTTATCTTATGCAAACTCCTTCCTAAATTTCACAACAGCTGTAACAAGCAGGAATCATTAAATAAGTGTGCCTGAAAAACAGCCACAGAGCTCCTTCTTTACTTTGCATTTATCTAAATAAAGTGAAGTATGGTCAGAGCTGAGGCATTTGTCCTCTTCATTGTTTACCAAGTAGCTACATTACTCTTAACAGTATATAAATATTAAAAGTCATTTTAAAAATGGGAAAATAGAAATGAGTATCCAAACTCTTCTCCTTTAAGCAAGTTACCCAATTGCAACCCCTACAAATGCTCAGTTGCCCTTTTACTACATCTGGTTCAAAGGCCACTAAAAATGGTATTCTTTGCACTGACATCAAAGGGCTCTGAATGGGGCTTTCTGAAACACGAGGGGAGACAAGATTAACCTCAGCCTTCTGCCTATAGAACTCTAGCAAAAAGTAACAAATAATAATCAGAAGATAAGGTTTTCTTGAGAACCTACTGATTTCAGCACATTTTTCCAATGTCAGCTACACTATGAAGTTGCTTGCTTTGTGACAGTGATGCAGAGTGTGCTACTAAAGACAGTGCTTGCAGCTTAATATGACCTTTTCTTTCAGTGACACTAAAGAACGCAGTGACTAAGAAGGAAGCAAGAGGGTGGGAAAAGAGATATGAATGGTTTATAAAGCACTAGATTGGTTGTCTTTATTTGGTACCATATCTGTATTGATCAGGCTTTCCTCCTGGCTGCTGTGAAGCTGTAAGAACAGACATCAGTGCCAAAAAACCCTGCACTGCTGCTGAAACCTTACCCTACCTTTTAACTACAGGCTTTATTACTCCTGTAAATACATCCTAGAACTCGGCTTTTAAAGTGGTTTCTCTCAGTAACCAACTTTACTTAAACACATCTGGAACTTCTTTGTAACTCAGAACTGCTTTGTGGAGTCACCTGTATGATGAAGGTTAAATGCTGTGGAATTACTGCTGGGGGCTCTGATTGCCTCACAGTCACAGGAGTGGATGTATAAAGCAGGGATACAAGGGGCAGAGGAGTACTAAACAAACCCAAGATTATGTTCCTAATTGAAATGGCAGCCCAGGGTTTTCGCATATAAAATCTGGAATTTGAGCTTACTTTCCTTAACATCATCTGTTTCAGCTGCTCCACATTCCAGGACTCCTTCAGCCTTGACCTCATCCCTGAGATTATTCTCCCTTCAGTCAATTAGAAGTTCTCAAATATACAATATTTACACCCAGCAACGAGGCAGATCTGCTGATTGTCTTTCTTCAGCTGCCTGGGTGGCCCTAAGAAGGAGGAAATGTCCCAGCACTGGGGAGTTCCCATTGTCTGTGGAGAGAAGAGCTGGCGCTCCCAGCACTGCCAGGCTGGGCTGCACACGGGCAGGAGGGATGTGCTGGAATTGAGAATGCTGGAGATTTGAACAGAAGCATTAACTCCACACATTTTGTCCATGGCTCTCAAGATTTATGCAAAGTACCCATCCACCCTAAAGATCTTGAAACTGGAAAACAAAAAGGAATCTATGAAATTAAAACAATTTTAAAGGAAAAGATGAAAAATACTAAGAATTAGGTATGTTGGCTTCCAATCTCTGCCTGCTGCCTCCAAGGCTACTACTCCTTTTTGTTTTTACTAAATGCAAACATAATCATTAAATAGATTTACAAAACTATTTTGAGTCATATGTGAATATCACTGACAATGGTATCCAGATATCTTTTATTTCTTATCCCAAATTAAAACAGACCCTGGATTTTTAAAATTTATTTGTTGCTATTTCCTTAACCAGCTTTCTTGTTTTGAGACTGCTGTATCTATGGAACAAAAAGTTTCCAAGTAATTTGGTAATATACAACCCACACAACTTGACAATCAGTGTAAATGAGAATCAGGCCCACAGTATCCAGGAGTATTAATTCCTTTGATTAGAGTATCTTTCTTCCTGTAGAGTCTATGTTATATCTTTTAAAGCTTTCATTAGGTCATTTGGCCAAACCCTTGCCCTTAATTTCTGAACCCTGGTAGCTGATTTAAGAATATATTTTATTACTCCTTTTGTTTGCACAGCAGCTGGTGCTGATATGGTCTCCCCTGGCTCTTCAGAGATTAAACAGTAAATGGAAGAATAAGTAGAGCAATGTAGAAGATGCCTTCAAAATTTCACTTAGAAAATAGAACAATATTTTTTAGGGAAATGCTGTTAAATCAGTTCATACAGAACACAACCTTTTTTTGTTATGACATATCTATCTGTATGATACAGTTATATATTTCTCATTTCTATGATAAATTTGCATCATTATTATAAAAATTAATAACAGTTGCAATAAGGAAAATGAAATTAATGAATCAGATTTAGACCCACGTCATTGATACTTATAATACCTGCAACACATAGCCAGTACTTCCTAGTCACTGCAGTGTTCTGTTAAACAGTAACTGCACAATAAATCTTTTTCTTCTTTTCCAGATAAGCTAAAATGCAATCATTAGCACTTGTCAAAATCAGTCCTGTATCCAACATCACAAGAGTATGAGATCTAGAACTTCCTGATCTGAAGCAATTAATTTTTTCTAGATCTATAAGAAATGGAAATAACTTCAAACCAATTCCTTTTTTCAGAGATGCTTTGTCATAATATTTTTCAAAACAGAGGACCCATAGAACTGTGAGGCTGAACTATAACTCTGCCGATGCTTGGGGAGCATGATGGAACACACACAAACTCCCAATCCAATAAAACAAAGGTACAAACACTCAGGTCACTGCAGTTCCTCATCCCTAAAAGTAAGCAAGCACTTCCCTCCCAGCTCAAGCATGAACTTCAATATATTGCTGAATTAGTACATTACAGGGGTGCTGTTCCCCCTGTATTAGTTACAAAAACAACTTGTCATTTGCACAAATTGTGTGAAACAAAAGCAATTTAAGTTTACACAGAGCTGTGGGCTCAACAAAACCTGAGAAATGGAACTTTCTGGCTGCTGCCCTGCCTGATGACCATCACGCTCTTGTGAGCAGCTGGGAATATGGTCGACCACAAAACTCTCAGTCTGCAGGCACTGACAAAAGGCAAGGCTTGACAAGCTGACAAAACATGACATCTTAATGAGGTTTTCTTGCAAGTGTTACTGGATAGTCTACACCAGAAGCTGGAGTTGGGGGCAGGGCTGGAGAAGAATGCAAGGCAGTAGAGAACAGTGTTCCTCACTTGGATAACTCCTGGGTGATCCTCCAACCAGTTTTCTACTCACAAACCAGATTTTAGTGAAAACATTAAACTGGCATGCTACATACAAGAAATTTTGGCTACAGCTCTTTCTGTTAGTGCTGAAACAGTCTTAAGTAAAACCTTACATTTTTATTTAAAACATCCACAATTAAGTGTGGGATCTTTCTCTGTGTGCTCTCTATAGCATATGTTTCCTATAGCAGGATATACTACATGTACTACTGTAGGAAAAGATACAGCCAACTGCCTGAAACCCTTACCTATTATCACTTAATAGCTGATACTATGATAAAAAATGGGGCCACAGGCAGCAGTGTTCTTCTAGGCTCAGCTGTTTCACACAACATGAAATTTAAGTGTTGTACTCTAGGTGGGTTTGCTTGCAAAGAGGCGCTCATAAGTTAATGGGGAAAAGAAAGTATTAATAAATTGGTGACAATTTCACCCAGGGAAATCAGTGGCAGCGTCTTGGGAGGAAAAAAAAAAAACACAAAAAGCCCAAAGGTCTCTCAGTAGCTCAGCTTTGAACCAAAAAGCTGCGTTATTACCACACAATCAATTCCTCCTGGAACCAGACACGGAGCAACAGGACCAGGTCATTTAAAAGCGATGAACTAAGAGCAGCATGAGCAGCTCACCAGACTGTGCCTCCCCCGGCGTTCCCGGGAGGATGCGCTGCCCTATCCCTGCTTTTACCTGCCGGGGGGAAGCGGGGGCGGTGCGGGGCCGTGCCCGCCCCCGGCCCGAGCCCCGGGGGAGGCCGGCAGCTGTCGGCGGGTGGGAGGCGTCTGCAGCTGGAAAACAGCAGCTCCGGTTGCTGATCAGATTTGGGGGTGGGGTGGGAGGTGTGTGTGGGAAAAGCCAAGCGATGGATCTTCCCTTCTTTTGACAACACTCTCCGCTTCAGGACTAAGTCTGCACTGGAGGAAAATAACTGCGAGGGAGAAGTGCTAATCACACCTCCGTGTGGGAACTAACTCCGGGGAGCAGCGAGTGCCGCCAGCCCCAGGATATTCCCTGCCTCCAACCTGAAGTGATTCCTCCTGGAACGGTTCAGTCGCGCCTGCACTTCACCTTTGCCTGCAGTTAACCAGCGTGCAATTTGGGTTTAATGGAGCTGGGTTTATTGTTCCTCTTTGGACTTACGATTACGTCGACTGCAGGTAACCTGAATTTCTTTCTTTGCCCACTTCCACGCATGCACACAAAGAAAGGCTGGGTAGTTTTTTTTTTTGTTTGTTTTTTTTTTTTTTTTTTGGTTGCCTTTTCTTTCCCCCACTCCTTCCAAAAGGCTGTAAGCAACAGCCCACTCCGGTGCGCGGTAAAGAACCAGACGCCAAAGACATCCTTTGGCCGCCCGTAGGTTTAGCCCAAACACACCGGGCTGGCGCTGCAGCCGGGGCGGACACAAACATAACGGTGCTCCCGGGACTGCGCAGGGAGCGGGGATGGGTCGGGGCCGGCCTGGGGGGCTGCGGGCGGGGGCTGTGCGGGCTGGGAGCTGCTGGGAGCTGAGCGCGGCTGTTGCAGGGTCCGCGCTGCCCCGGCCCCGCTCCGCGCTGCCGGCGGCCGGCCCGGGACACCGCGAACGCGACGAGAGCGGAGCGGCGGCGGCGGCGGGCGGCAGGGCCAGGGCGGACGGCGGAGCGCTGCGGCCCCGGGCCCGGCGCTGCACTTGCTACACCTACAAGGACAAGGAGTGCGTGTACTACTGCCACCTCGACATCATCTGGATCAACACCCCCGAGTGAGTGCGGGAAATGGCGGGCGGGGGAGCCCCGGGGACCCCGCGGGGACAGCGCGGGCGAGGGGAGCCGGAGGCGGGGCCGCCCCCGCCGGGTCAGGGCGGGACGGGGGACACCGGGACGGGGACCGCGGACACCGGGCATGGGTGACAGGAGGGAAAAGCGGCGATTTCCCATGAGAAGTCTGCTTTCTAAGGACCCAGCCGCAGGGAGAGCAAGAATAGTGTGTGTGTGCATGCAACTGTACCGGTTTTGATACAAAGTAATATGGAAAAATACCGAGATATTAAGATATAATGGTTGAAAAATTCAATATGCCAGATTTAAAGTCGTTACGAAAGAAAGTATTTTTCAACTGTGCTCTACGGAAACACAAGCTTTTGTTTCAGCTCGTAATAAAAACAAAATTTGAAGCCATTTCCCCTGTATTGGAAGTTCTGAGCTCCACACAGGGCGGGGGGGGGGGTGGAGCACACGTGCAGGAAAGCTGCTCTCTGTCTGTACCGACAGTGCTTAGTGGGAAGAAAGCATCCAGGAAAAGTGACACTTTGCCTACATCCTAAAGGTTAGAGGCCTCCTTTTCCTACACTACTGTATATATCCTGTCTTGCTGACTAGCCAAAACAGACTTCAGATTTGTAATGATTCTCACAGACTAATAGGTTCCTGTAGCAACCACAGAGATCAGTTCAGTAAAAAAATAATCAGGAGATCAGATGAACCTGAAAACAAATGCCTTCAAGAATTAATGTTCTTCAGACTGTGATGTGAACTTCTACACATACCACCAAATACTCCAGTTTGGGAACAGTTGTAATGAATCAGGCCTGCCTTTGAATCGATTGCAAAGCTTTTAATGAGATTAAAATAACAAAAGGAGTAGAAAAATAGAAAGTAGCAGTAAAATAGGTTAAGTCAAATGGGGGTTAGGGCACTTAATTTGTAAATTCACGTGTGTGTCCTGGCTAGAGGCCATGTCTGATGACGTCTTTGAACTTCTACCAACCTGTAAGTATCATGTATTCACACAAGTCATTCAATTCTTTGAGTTCCATACCTGCACTAATCCACCCCAGGATTACTTAGGGTTATTTTAGCCAAATATTTATGACTCAGTAAATTTAAGTCAGAGCTCACCAGTGAAAATGGGGGAATGACATTCCTTTTCCCCTACGCACTAAATAAATAGACTTCTGCTAATTTTAAACACACACTCCTCTTTCTTTTTCTTTCTTTTTTTTTTTTTTTTTAGGATATCCTGTTTTAAGTCTGCAGGACTTACAATTTTCATTCTAGTGACTAAATTATTTAGTGTGCCACTAATTATTAGTGACTAAATAATTAGTGTGTCACTAATTATTCAGTGATGTGGAGAATTTTCCTGCATGACAGCTTTGTGCCAGTATAATTAAAAAAAGAAAAAGAAATAAAGAAAATAGACATAGAGGTATATAATGTTTTCATGATACCTGTAGAATTAGCAACAAAGTCTGTATAATAATCCAAATATTAAACAGTTGGGGTTCTAAGTCTTTGCTTTCTTAACTGAAGTCAGTTGTACATAAAATAGCAGCAAATCTCTCAGATCTGTAACATTTACCCCTGCTGGTTATAGGTTAACCTGAAATTAATGTGAGGACTAGGAAATTCCCTTTTTATAATTTTTATGCCATGTGATGGGACGTTTCTATGCAAACCATGGAATGCATGCATTCCATTTCAAGATTAAGTATTCACAAAGAATGATACATTTTAGCTACTGCTCTCCAAAGACATGGACTTGTATAACCTAACAATGCTGTTGGAACTGGGTGAATCAGGATGCTGGGAGCCCTCTGGGTTGACAAAGAGTGGGTGGATGATGGTGAAATTAGTCTGGAATTAGTCCAGTAGGGACTGAATTTCCTGGACTCTGTCTGAACTAGGCAGCTTTGCTGTTCTGCTCCATGGACAGGTGAGAGAGGTACAAATCTGTCGCTGAAACATCACAGTTGTAATTTTCAAAAATCCCAGGATTCTTCCTAGGAATGCTCCCAAGGCAGAGGTAAACATTAAATTAAGTGTATTGGACATTTGGGACCATTTCAGTGCAACAGGAGCAAGATTTAAGATTCTATGGGCCGTGAACAGGCACTAATCCTGCCCTGGTGATTGACATGGAAAAATGTCTGAGGAAGTCAAAAGGTTCTTCTGGATGTGAATGAGGGGAACCAGCCTTGCTTGGGCAATTTAATATCCCAAGAAAGTTACAGTACTTCTTTGAAATGGAAGCAACCACTGGCTGTTTGTAAATGGGGCTTTTACATTGCTGCTGTACACATGTTGTGGAAAGTTTTTATATTTACTAAAAATTTAGCTCTAATGCAACTTGGAGAATCATACACACAGTGAGAGGCCATAAAGTTGGTGTTGAGGCTTTCCTTGCTTTCCTTGCTTTCCTTGCTTTCCTTGCTTTCCTTGCTTTCCTTGCTTTCCTTCCTTTCCTTCCTTTCCTTCCTTTCCTTCCTTTCCTTCCTTTCCTTCCTTCCCTTCCTTCCCTTCCTTCCCTTCCTTCCCTTCCTTCCCTTCCTTTCTTCTCCCCCTGACTTATTTATTTCACTGTATCATTTCTTGTTCCCCACAAAAATTCCTCAATACTTTCCATTTTCAGGCAACTCTTGCCTCTATACTTTAAAGACAAACTTTAATTCCTCCCCTGGTTTCTTCTGCTTTTCCCAACAGGAAAGCATTGTTGTAATATATTTGAAACAAATCTTGGTCATGGCCTCTCCTCCTTTTCTGGAAAAGCAGTTAAAGTTTTTATTGAAGCTGTTGGAGGCAGAGTGACAATAGAAGGTCTATTTCTATCCCTGCTGAGAAACCACTTAGATCAGCAGGGTGACAGTTGTAGAAAAGCACAAAATTGCAGAATGTGGAGCCTCTGACTCCCTGCAGCTTTCACCAGTTAAATGAGAAATTATCTCTGCACACATGTTTTGGGTATTGCTTTATACTTCACTGTGAAGCACTGCTGTTAGTCCAGACTACGAAGAGCATCAGTGTTGTTTTGGTGTAGTGAATCTTTCATTCTGGGAAGAGTGGGAAAGTGGAAAAGAAGATGACCTAAAGAAAGGCAGGTAAGTCAGAACAGAATAATGCAGTTTTGTGGTAGACAAACATTGCATAACAAAGGTAATTAAAAGGTGGTAAACTGTTCTCACTGATAAGATTGATTAGCCAGAAATTAGTTTGCAATGTATTTTTTTTTTGTCAAGTGATTAATTATGCTTATCTTGATCTATAGCTACAGACATATTTTAAAGAATGAACTCTGTTTTAAACAGTACCCACTGATATAATACAGACACAGCTTGGTGCTTAATTTTGTAAGTTAAAGAAGAAAATATTGGCAAGCGAAAAAATCTGAGCAAGACTACTTTTAGATCTGCACTTCTTCAGAGGGGTCCTGTATTTCAACATGAACTGAGGTTGTGCATCCAACAGCAATAATAACAGTTAATAACAGTTCAATTGATAACATTTAATGTTGCTGTGTGAAGCTTTTTCAATGCTCAGAATGATGAGTGATAGATTAAAAGGTCACAACTCCTAAGAAAGTGTTACTATCATGAGGGCAAAATATCAGATATTCAAGTTGTCTTCAAGTCTAAAATAAAAGTGTAATGAGAATTAATGGCAATAATCCAGATGTTTCCAAAGGAGAATTCATCACTCAAGCTAAGCACCAAAAATAAGAACATTTCTTTTGAAGGCTCTAAAACTAAAAGTGTTTTTTTTTTTTTTCCTAAATGACATGTCCTTTTGGTATTTGTTATTATGTTCAAAAGAGGAGTAACTGAATGAAATTCTGTGACCACATTGTAAAGACCAGCTGACATTATGATCTAAGAGTTCTGTCTCCCAGTTATGTGAATTTCCAAATGAAGAAAATTGGATGGACAAAGTGAAAGGCAGGTTTTGATCTAAGGCTGCATTGCTGCCCTGGTCCTCTATACTCAACAGAGGCCTCAGGACCAGAGGACTGGTGGGTGCTCCATGGTGTGTGAGCACATTGGAAGGATCTGATGTTTTGTCACTTAATAAAGAAATTTATTTCTGTGACTCATGCAAGTCATATAATCCTTTGCAACAAGTTAGCTCCAGATAGTTCCCAATAGAAATGTGTTTTCCTGACCTCAGGTGACCACTGGCTGAGGTGGGAAAGGCTTTTCAAACACTCAGATTCTTGTGGTCACTGCTGTAAGTGATGACAAATGGGTTTGTCAGGAGCTAAACAGACTGAGCAGATCCCACCTGCACCCAGCTCTCCAACAGTTACAAGTTAATGATCTTTGCTCATTACTTACTTAGGTTACCATCAGAAAGTCATCTTAGAATGGAAACTATTTGTACCCTATCATCACTTCACTCACAGTTTTACTCACATTCACAGATGATGTCTTAAGATGGTGTTACAAAAGATAAGACTTAATACAACCCAGCAGTTGTTCTGCTCTAACTGCATGTTCTGCTGGCCAACTTTTCTTTCATAACATCTTTTTGTTACCTGCATCTCTTTGGTGTTTGAATTTTGTTGAACAGAAGCCCACATAACAAAATTTAAGATGCTTTTTAATCCTTATGGACATTAAGTGATGTTCTAAATTATTATAATTACCCCAATTCTGGATAATTATATTCATCATTAAATAAGTATGGATGATGTCCTGTATTTAACTGGAAATGAAAGTACACAGCTGAAGATTTCTTGTTCAGCAAAACAATTAAGCAGGTGGTTATAAACTCTAGATCAGATTGAAAATCCCTGCTAGCCAAAGGCGTGGTGATAAAGCAGTGGCTGCCAGCCAGAAGGCTCAAATAAGGAAGCTGATCTGTCAGCTGAACAGTGCACATGGTTAACCATCAGAACCAAGTGCCAAAACTGAAGGGATGAATCTTTGTTGAATTGACTTATTTTTCTGAATGAAGCTTGCCCTGATTTTGCAATCTTTACTGTCCACATGTTCACATGGAATCAGTTTGTCTTGCAAAATCTTATGTCAAATGAAGAATATTTCAAATAGATTTACTGAACATAGTAACAGGCTCCTGCTGTAAGTGTTATGTTTTATTGTGGACAAACTGATTTGATTTTAGGCCTCTCTATTCAAAGGGATATTCTTGCATATTTAGATTGTGTTCTGACTTCACGCTTTCAGTGTCTCCCTGTCTGAAGTGTGCACAGCTTGCATGCCCTCCTCAGTCTAGAAGCAGAATATCTCCTCTGAGCTCACTGACAGCACTCCCAGGACTGATGTTTTACAGCAGCCTCTCGGAAGGACTGGAAATGATTTGGCTCTGCAGTTACAATCCCACATCCCTGCAGGAGCTGGCCCTGAGAAGATGAGGTCAGGGATGAGACACGCTGATAGCCAGGGCTTTGAAATTTCACTACTGCTGCTCCTGCTGGTCTAATTCTAAGAGTAAACACTCTCAAAGGCTGTCAAACCACAGTCACTTTCACCAGTCTTACATTTTAACACCATGTGTTTATTTTCCCCCAGGTTTTTGTTTTATTTGTTTTTAAACCAGCGGTGGATTTTGAACTATACAGGCTCTGTAGAGAGAGGTAGGAACATGCATTAGTGTGTGTTCCTTGTGTGCACTGCTGTGGTGGCTTCTGAAGCAGCAACAAGTACTCTGAATTTTAGTTTGAAAAAATCTTAATTTGATTCCTTTAATCCATATTTCCCAGCTGCTCTGCCTTTTGGGATTTTCCTCAGTGGTTTTGTACCACTAGTAAATGGTAAGAACCACTTACTAATAATAATGACTGCCAGTCAGGGGGAGAATAGGAATAATGGGAGTTTGGGCCTGGCAGACAGAAGATGCTGCTCTAAAGTTTACTTATTTCTCTAAACTAATGATCATAAACCTTGCCACAGGACTGAGAACAGATTGGGATTGATATGAGGCACTGAAGGAGATGCTGAGAGCTGTTTTGAGAGAGGTATTTCTGTGAAACACTGGCTCAGTTTATTAGGTCAGGTGAGCTCTACCCAGCCTCTCTGGGGTGTAAATGGACACCCCCTCCAGGCTTGCTTCATACTGTTTACCTCAAGAAATATATCCCAGCTTTTCACTCAACAACTCAGATACTGTTCTGATCATATTTGAGAGACAAAACCTGTAACATCCCTTAGGCAGCTGCAGGAGGAGGATGGAGAGTGATAATAAGCTCCCAGATTCTCACAGTGCCTGACTTGGGACCAAGATGCCCCAGGAGGAGGAAAATCAAAGCACTCACGTGGTCAGTGAACCTGGCTGATGAAGCAGATGTGTGCAATCCTTGGCTTATTACTAATGGACTAAAACTAATTGGCATCCTCACGAATTAGCAAGTATTAATTAAAGGATAAGATAGCAAGGTCGTGGGGGTGTGTCTTTTTGGATAGCAGGAGCTGGGTCGGTGTCTAGGAACACTGACTACTACTAAACTGAGGATGTGGAAAAGAAAGGTGTGGCTATAAAGGATAAAAATGGTTTCATCTGAAAATAACTGCAAAATGTTACTCAGAAAAAAGTGCAGCTTCTGAGAATGTGTTCAGGGTGACCAAACCAACCAGTCGGGCATTTACTCCTTAAATAATGATAAGGATGGGTTAATATGGGAGGTACCTCTATTGAGAACCCTTAAAAGACCACACCTGTTACAGGAAGAGCTGGAGCCAACTGCCAGAGCAGCCAATAAAAGCTACACAGTGCTACTGCAGTGCCTTTATATGAAAATATACACAGAAATATCTGTTATTTCCCCCAAGCATCATCCTTTGTTCTGGAGACATTTTGTCTCATTTGGAGGATGGTAAATTTTGCTTCCTTTCTGCATTCTTTTCTCTCAGTGGTCCTTACAGGGATCTCATACATTTTTGGGATTGTCTGAAAACACTGGAGACTCTTGGGAGCCTTGCTGGCCTGGATATGTGCCAGAAAATATATTGCTGAATACTGAAATCACAGCATCTAAGATGATTGCTGCAACCCCCTCATCCCTTTGTTTTGGCTGAAACTCTCCAGTGCCCTGGAGGTATCTACTGTGTTTAAGTGGTTGGGAAAGTAGAAAATAATAGTAGCTCATAGGTCCATTATAACATAGCATGAGAAAGTCAGCCACATGTTATAAAAATTAAAATAAACCAATTGGATTTGTCTGCCTGAATGCTGAGCATTAACTGTGAGTGGGGGACAGCAGGACTCAGGCAAATCATCCTTTCCAATCCCACCTGAAGGCATTAATCCTTCAACAGGCAGTTTTCTTCTATGGAAAATTTTCACTGGTTCAAAATGGCTGTTCAGTGGAACAATCACTTGGTACCAATTAATTGGTACTGCTTGTCTTTTTTCAACAAACAAGTGCTTATTTCTGTTAATTTAATGGCAAAACCTTGCTCCAAGAGCTAGCTGGCTTTTAGGAGGAGAGCTTTTATGGTTGTATTTTGTGGACACAAAGTACAGAAATAATATAGGTTATTTCAGCATCTGATATCCAAGCTGACAAGAACACACCATGCTTTGATTAGTTTTGTGCTGCTCTGTAACACAAAGGATTATCTTTGGTTAGAATTTTGTTCTCCTAAAGGAAGAAATGCTGCACACTGAGTTAAAGGTCAGGAATTCAAATTTTCTTGTGAAATGTAAACCTAAAAAAAATAAATTAAAAACCTGTGGATGCTGCAGAGAAATTTCCAAAAGCTAGTAAATGGCTCTTAGCCAGTGCTTTGGCCAGGGACTGGGTCATAACCACAAGGAACACAGTGTAAGGAACTGGGAGTTCAGGATCCCCACAATTCTGTCTCTGCCCCACTCCAGCTGATCCTCATCTTCACTGAGGAGACATGGAGTGCCCTGTGTATATTCAAGTCATAAGCTCTTGGTGATTGTTGTCAGAAAGACTTTGGGTTGCTATTGAAGTCTATCTGGTTTGGGTTTGAATTTTTGGATTAGAAACCAAAGCCAGGCAAATTGGGAGTATTATTGTATTTCTATCTCTGACTGGAAAATCTGCACATTACCTTACACAAAACTTCACTGGGACATTCTGGTTAAAATTCTTTGAAACTTGAAACACTTGAAAATGTCATTGCATTAGCACATATTTCTGGTCCACTGAGAATGAGGTAGCCTTGAACACTTTTCTAAGCTATAAAGCATAAAGTACTTCATTAGAGAGATCAGAAGGGGTATCTAAAATATCAATTTCCTCCTTTGCTTAAGGCTGTGATTCATGGCTCTTATCACTCGTAATTATAATTATATTCTCCACTCCTCCCTGTTTGCTGGAATTTACTGTCTCTTAGGAAAGGCAGCAGATTTGTAATGGGCCCCTTCCTCAATCACTGTAGTTCACATAGTGGTGGATTAAGGTAAAATTGAAAGTTGATGACAATTCTGTTGGTCCATTAACTTGCAAATTGCAGCAATTAAGAATAAAACTCTTTCTGTCTGACTGTTCAGGCAGAGCCTTTGACACAGGGCAACTCAGCCCCGTAGAGCTTTGGTTTAGAGAATTAGGGTAAAAAAAGCCCAGTATCCTATTCTGAAAGAGTGCACTTTTGAACAAAAAATCACTTTAAATCATGAGAATAACATATGACAGTATTTTATGTCTTGTTAGCATAATGTAGGATGACATCTGCAAAAGGTGCAAGAAGCTTCTTTATGTTCTGACAAAGTCTCTGTCATTAAACAGGGCTCTCATATTTGTCCAAAACACACAAAATTAGTCTTCCCATTTCAGCCTCAGTTTGAGCAGGAGGTTGAATGACAGAATTTTACCTGACAGTTTTCACAGAGGGTTTGCCACTGTTACATATAAAGGAACTTTCCCCTGCCTCTAAATATCAGTTCTTCAGAAAGAACACGAATATGCAAAATATACGACTGTGGAGCAATTATTTATGTCAAAAGTTCCCTATATTAGCCATTTCACTTTCATTATTCTAAAGCAGATGTCAGCATAGCATTATTAATACTCTTAAATTATAAAATGAGACTTGTTCCTAATCCTAAAGACAACAAAAAGCTTTTTAAATGATGGTTTGAGAATGGAGGCCAACATCAAATCCTAAAGTCATTTCAGACAAATATGGGTATTCTTGGTCTCTGCCAGTGTCCTGGCAGAGGAGTAAAGTGGTGAAAATAAGGAACAGTTTCTGCAGGGAGACAGACCAGGATCTGCTGGAGAAAACCATCTCCTGGGCTCTGAACACAGAAATAATGTTTGTGACTTTCTCTCAGGGTGATTTTGTGCTCAATCTAACTCTTACAGGTTCAGGCTGTGAAAGACAAGGTGCACTGTTACAAATGTACTGTGAGTGCAGAGTCTTTGAATAAATGATTTGCATCAACTGTACTGATGCTGCATCAAAAATATTGCAGAGATTAGGAAAATAATGTTTCTGAACCTTTCAGCCCACCATGTGTGTGGGAAAATGGAAAATTTGCAGCTTTCCCATTAGCAGCCTAATGATGTTTTTATGAAAGCAAATGAAAGAAGCAGAGCTATGTGAAGGTAGTGGTTCCAGACTCATTATTCAGGCTTTGTTCTGTAACCTTTCTGTAACCTTTCTAGATTGACTCTGATTTCCTCTTCCCTGCCTTTTTTTTTTTTTTTGTATCACTTCTCCCCTCCTCGTTCTCATTTTTGAACATGAGATTCTCTTCAGATTTTTAGTGTTTGTGGATTTGTGGCTTGCTTAGCCTGTCCCTCAGGAACTTTTATGAGACTACAGAAGTTTCATGGGGAGTACAGCTGCTGTTGAGATTCTTTAACAACTTGGAGGAGAGCAATTTATGACATCAATCCAAACTATCTAACTCTTTTTGGGGATGCTAAAAGACAGTGATGAACCATGTCCTTTTTATTGACTATAACCCATTAAAGAGCAAATCATACAGGGAAATAAAGAGAGGTACCTCCTACTATTTTTGGGGTGCTGCAGTACAGAATAGGATCTCTCCCAGAAAGGTAGAGCCGTACAGGGAGGATTATCTGGCAGTTTCTCACATTTGTGTCTCACAGGTCATGTTCCAGACATGATGCAGTAAATGAATCATGCTGACAGTTTTCTCCATTTCTTGATAAAATTAATGGCAAATCAGGCTCAGAACCATGAATTACATGACAACTACACAATGTTACTGATCTGGTGAAATCAGCACAGCTCCTGTCACTTCAGACCAGCCATGGCACTGAATGTAATAAATTTTGTGCATTGGGTGGGGAAACCAACACAACTCAGGAATAAGGAGTAAAATAAACAATAACCTGGGGATGTATTTGCATCACCTCTTAGGTATTCCAGATTTTTTTTGAGTGTGTAGTTGCCAATTAATCCTGCTGGCAGAGCTAACTGTCTGCTAATTTATAACTTGGTGAAAGCCTGAGTTGATAGAACAGAAGTTACATGAGCATAGGGTTTGATTTTTCTGCCACTATTTATTGCTTTCCATCAACAGCTCTCTTCACTAAAATAGAAAAGAAATGGAACATAATTTTAATTGTTTCCTCAAATACACAATACATGTGATTCTCACAACAGGAGGACTGTGCCATATGGACTGTCTAACTACAGAGGCAGCTTTAGAGGCAAAAGGTCCACAGGCCAGACTCAGAGTACTTCCCAGTCCTCATTCCGATGTTCCTGTTTGGATGCTCATGACAAGCAGTGTTTGCAGTTTTGCAGAAGAATGCAGGACAGAAGAAGGTGAGTGTCTTTCCCTAACACTGCAACCTGGCCACATGATTAGGTCATTCATGGAGATAAATTGATCAAGTTGCATTTATCAAGTGGAACTGATTAAAAGATACTGATTTTAAGTAAAATTCCCCTCTGCAGTTGTGGTGGGTTAACCCTGGCCAGCAGCCAAACACACTGAGCTTGTTCACTTCCCCTTCAGTGGGATGGGGGAGTGAACAGGAAGAAAAAGGCAAGGAAACTCCTGTCTCACATCAGAGTTTAAATAGTGGAGGAAAGAGGCCAGAGCCAGCCAGTACTGTTAGGAATTTTCTTTTTGCTGTTTCTTTTTCTGATGTGGTGCTTTTGAAATGAATGTTTTATGTAATCTAACAAAGACCATGAAATTATTTCATGAATGGGGACATTGATGAGAACACAGTGACAAGCTTAGGAAATCTCTATTCTACAGAAATCATGGATCAATGAAAAAGACAGAAGAGAAAGACCAATGCAGGGAAGAGGAACACAATTTCATTCAGTAGCACAGAGAGTCTGGAGGATTCTGAATAATCAGGTATGTTACAGATACTTAATGTTGACAAGTAATACTAACTTTCCATGAATGTCCTTTGTACTTGCAGAACCCTTAATTCTTTCAACTGAATATTATCACTCCTTCCTAAATAAGTACAGAATTTGGCCCATGAGTTGTTTGGGGTTTTTTTCCTAATTTAATTTTTAAAATAAACTTTACTTTACACAGAACTGCTACAACCTTCCTTGTGTTGGTGTAACTCCTTGAAAAGTTGGATTATTTGGCTATAAGCCAATACATATTTTGGCTTTTTTTTTTAGGGCAAGGGCTGTTCCTGTCTATCATGTTTTTGCTCGTTTAGCACTGCAACAAATTAAGCTACACGTCCCAGTGCAGTGCTCTGATGAAGTACTAAGGTAAAGAAACAGGAAAAACTTTGTAGAAGAATCATCTGGAGGGAAAAGTAAATCTGCTTTTGATGTTGGGTATTAAGAGGTTACTGTAACCTTATGGCCAGTTTCAGTTATTGCCATTTCTAAAAGAGTCAAACCACTACCCCAGTTTTTCTGCTATGAAGGGAAGCACTTCGATTAGAAGTCCCCAAGCTGAATTTATTGCTGTGATCATTTGAGCAGAGCTAATTGAACAACTGTCTGGAGTTCACTCTGTGTACATACACATAAACAAGGAGGGGAACCACAGTTCCACCAAGTAACAGGGATTTAGTGCTGAATATTCAACAGTTTGGCAGTATTTGTTTGTTTTCTTTAAAGCTTTAACATTTATTTGCTGGAGCTCAGAAACAAGAACTTAAACTACAACTCTCCCCTGAGATGGACAAACTTGATGCTTCAGTGTGATGCCAGTGGAGAATTCAGCAGTAGGTAACACTTCTGTTTCAGCAGTGCCACTCTGACAGCACGGGAACCCGTATGAAGAAGCTTTTCTCCCCTCGAGAGAGCCTCAGAAAAGGATAACCTTTATCATGTAACCTGGCAGGGAATGTATCACTATTGAGGAAAACTTCAAAGGCAGACCCAAACTTCAGCAATGCAAAGCTTCAGGAAACGTTTTTCTCTGTGATTTAAACAAGTACAGTAGAAACTGTTCCACTTACTGCTTGCTCTGTGTCTGAAGAATCCATCCACAGCTCAGGGCAGGCAGCTGCAAGAGGAGAATGTGGAGAGTTAGAGGGAGATTGCCTCTACATGAGTTCTCATTAAGAATAAACAGATACAAAATATTTCTCTTGTTAATGTATGCAAGCCTGAATCATCATATTGTAACTTCGTGGCAGATGTTTAAATGACAGTATCTATGCAGAATAAATATGAATGGCTAATATAAATATTATTATAAACTATAGCAAGTTAAAAGTATACGTTGAGTATTCAATAAATTACCTAATTTAGGCACAAATTATTCCTGCACTTGCAAGTTCCATTCACAAACCCAGTGATTATTTGGGGGATGCACTGAACAGAACTTCAGTGATTCATCCCGAAGAATTTTCCTACAGATGCAAGGGTAGGACAGTGGAATTTCATGCCATCAGAGTAATTTCTGTGCTGGCCATTTGCTGTCCTACATGTCACACCCACAGCACATCCCCTGGCCTTTGCCAGTGCTGCAAATCCCACCTTTATCTCTCCATTGAAACACCATCACCAAATAACTCGGAAACTTGGCAAAAAGGATTAAGTCCAACCCTGGACATTTTTCAGTGTAAATGATTTCTTCAGAAATTATGGACTTTTTTTGCTACAAGGATGCAAGAGAAAGCAAGGGAAAATGAGTAACTTTTGCAAATCCTTTTTTATATTATTTAAAAAGAGAGGAAATCCCTTACTTGTGACATTAAATTTTTTTTTAGGGGTTGACTGACCTTCATGCAGACTTTCCCCAGGGCACATAGGTTAAACTCTAACCCCATGTTGTTAAATTATATTTTATAAGAAGAAAGATGGAGACCAAAATAAAAGTGAAAAGAAATCAGCAATAAAAATGTTTATTTAGGGCTTGAACCAGTGGTAATAGTTTTTGTTTGAAACAAGAAAGGGAGGTCTTTGCCAAAGCATATGATATATTTTATATATATGTGGATATATTTCATAAATAAATTATTACAGTTATAAAATTAAATATATCTTTCAGTTATTACATTTGTATCCGTTTCTTACTTGCTGTATAACTGATTTTGTACATTTATAGAAAATCGATTATTTATTGTATAAAACCACTTTACATACTATATTCCCATATTCTTTCTTAAGAATGTATAGTTTTGGGGTTTTTAAAAAAGAATCAAGCTTTGTTATGAAGAATGCTTAATGTTCCTAGTGTTCCTTTATGACCAAAACCTGGAATTTTTCCCCTGAATGCCTACACCCAGGTCACACAACTTTCTGCCTTCAAGAGCTTGATAATTCTCCTGACAGTCTGGGAATTAAGTAGAAAAACAGGATAACAAATTCTGTGGTAATAATTATGCCTAAAAAGTGACATTACAGTTTTGTGTCCCTTTTGCTATAAATGTAACCTTCCTCTGTCCCCTAATCCTAGGACAAACAAGGCAATAGTTACTGGTCCTGAGAGTTCCTTTTGGGGACAATTTCCACTGATTTCAGCTCCAATCCCAAACACATCCCAGTGCTGAACAAACTTCCAGAGTGGGCACAACCCAGCTTTTACATGAACTGCTCAGTCTGTGTTTGGAATTCCATGGTGTTCCTCCATGTGAATTCAATTTAAAGGCTGCATTTGAAGATGGATTCACACCTTCCCCAGTCCCACATGCTTTCAGTTTAAACATTCACCAAAAAAAAAAAACCAAAAAACCCCATAAAATTCAAACTGGGTTCTTTCTTTGACTTGAAGGCAGATTTAGCCCTTGAGTGGTGGGCTACAGGTGTTATGGCTGTATTTTCTCCTTAGGAAAGAAAAATCCCAATTTTATCTACATGAATTCCACTTTCAAGTGGTTTGCTTTGGGGACTCTGGTGCCAATGTACCAGTTAATGTAAAAATTAGTCCATTGGGAATACAGCAAAGAAGGAAAATGAGAAATAATGTTGTATCAAGCGCAGAAGAAAGAAAAGTTAACTGTAGATATTTCCAAATAAAACTATAAACCACAGCATTTTCCTGAAAGTAGTGTGTGCTGGATTCTGGCTTTGAACTATCATTATTCCATCTGGGAACAGTTAACAACCATGAGACAGTTTTTACCTAATTTCATGTTTATATAAAATGTCACCAGTAATATTCCTCAGTGACTCTGTTTACCTAATTTTTAATTTGTACTAGAAGGTGTTGAGCTAATTTGAAGTACAACTCTTTAAAAATTATACAGAGAATTAACTTCATATACAACTAATATATGTTTTTAAATAAGAAACAACACTTAAAATCTGATAAATCATAACAGCATTATTTGCAAACGTCAGAATTAAATGCTCTTTCACCTTTCAAAGTGTAACATTACAGAGTTAGGCATCCTCTTGTTCCAGGGTATTGTTTTGAGGACATTTGTACTTTTATTTTTGTAACAACAAATTAGTTCCAGTTCTTACTCTATTCAATGTAAAACCACGTATATACAAGTCTGCTCTAATTCTGTCAGAGTTCCATAGCACTCATTCTAATTCCCAGTACTGAAAGTTCAGTTTTGTGTTGTTAAGAGCAATAAGAAAACAAGAAATGATCAAAAGCAAAGAAAACAATGTAGAGAGGAGCCTTGGAAGAATTTATGGTTTTAGCCTCAGCAGAGAGGGAAGGGAAGAGAGGAGATGTGAGTGCAGCTGTCACATGCAAAGGGCTGTGAGAGTCCAGGTATGTTCCCTGCATTCCCAGGGGGGATTACAAGGAGCTTGGGGCTCACAGCAAAACCCCCCAGGTAAACTCATCAGCAGGAGAGGGGAAGTGCCCGGGAACAACGTCCCCATCACCACTGCACCTCCCCTCCTTGGCTGGGCCTTGGGAAAGCCACAGAGGCTGAAAGTGAGAGCCTGAGAGGGCACCTCAGCTGGGAGCAGAAGGGGCAGTGTCCTCCCCCAGAGCTGGGGGACTGTTCCCATTCCCAGAGCAGAGCTCGTCCCACTCCCTGTGCTTTACAAAAAGGGCTCCTTGTTGCTGTGCCTGCTTCTGGGGACACCATTCTGTGGATTTTGATTCTCTCTACATCCAAAATTCTTGTAAAGTCTGGGAGCCAAGTTCATCTGTAGATCCTTCTCCTTTATGTCATCCCTACATTGATCCCCCCCTGGCACCATCCAACATTGTTCACACGCACTCAGATGCTGTTTTTAGGAGTTGGCTGTCAGAAGAGCCAGACAAAAATAACTGTGCTGGGACAGATTGCTGAGGACAATCATGACAATTTGATTTAAGATGGCAAAATCGTTTGTCTTGACAAAAGTAAAATACAGGCTGACTTAAGGCTGAGTAATGTAACTAAAAGTTATCATTAGAAAAGGAACAAATTCTATCCATATGAACATTAAATCTTTCAATCCACAGCTTGAAATCTATGGGAAGAGTAATCAAAGAAAATTGCAAACAGATGACTCTGGAAACAATGTTTGTTTTCACTACTACAGTTTTACAATGCATAATATATAACCTGATCTGGAGAGCTTTATGCTACAAAGAAAAGTCAGGATTGAGAGATTTAAAATGCTAAGCAAGTTAAACAAAGCATATTGCACTCTCTGTAGTATGTTCCAAACTTTGCTTGAAAGTACATTTTAAAGAGTAGGTTGACTTCCAAGGTTTTCAGTGGTGCTTTAGAGGACAGATGTGCCTTGATGTGCACTTAAAAGCTATCTCTGCAGATGAGGGATGCACGCAGATTGTTGGTAGCACAACTGAGCTTCAGGAGAGGTTTGGGATAAGGTTCAAGTCTTGGCTCCTGTTTTGCCATGGGAAGCACCTCTCTGAAGCCTTGGGTTCTTAGTGGGTTTTAGCCTGGGGTAGAACCAGTGTCCACATCAAACAGCCCTCCCCTTATCTAAGCCTTCTGGATTAGTTCCCTCATTTTATTTCAGGAGGATCTTTATCCATTTTATAACAGACCAGGTGCTGGTCATTTCCTGAATGCACCACTTTCAGAAATAAGGTAGATGTGTAGGTCTAAAAGCTTCTTGTGCACCTCTGTGTTACTTTAGGGATCTAAATATCTTTACCATGTGCTATCATCAGTCACTGGTAAGTGGATACCTTGGCTCACACCTCCTGCAGATGTCTCGAGCAACATAAATGGAACTGACTGAAGTTCGAGCCCTTTAACAATAAAGATCAGAAGTCTTTGACATTCAGACTCCATTTTTCTCATAAATATTTTTTTGAAAGATCCTATATGGAGAAGATAATGTAGACACTAAAGGGCCAGCATGTTAAACAATGAAATAATCTTTTACCCGTGTTGTGGTTTGGAATAGTTTGGGGTTTTGGTTAAAAGAGTAAGTAATGGATATTTTGAACCAAACCACTACAGCCTGTTATAATGGACATTCCATTAGACTACAAGTCACATTTCTTAACTAATAATTTCTGCTAGAGCTGTTTCTCAGAGTGTGAACCAGCTCTCCCTTAGGTTACATAGTGTTTATGTGTTCTGTTAATGGTACTTTTGCCACAACTTTGCAGGATATCCATGCTCTACTGCAACAAATTAAATAATTGTAATTTTTTTACAGTTCATTTTGATCTAGCTGTCTTGTTTTTACAAATAATACTAATTTTTAATTTTTTTTAATTTTGAATCCTCAAATCCAGTCAGTTCTTTGGGGTGACAAACAACCACAAAGAACTGAATACCACAAAGAGCTGACTGAATTTGTAAATGTTTTAGTGTCTCACTGCTTCCCTTTGGTGTTCCAGGCCTGGCAATCTGTACTGCTCTAGAGGAGCTGTCTTCACTTACCAGTGCAGGCCCTCAGCTATGCAAATTCTTCCAATGCAGATGTGAAGAGGGTGGAAGCCTTTTGCCATTAAAAAATAAATATGCAAACTATTGCAGCAATAGAAAATATATATTGAATGGCTAGTGCATGAGGTGAGCTAGAAAACCACAGAAAAGCAGATGTAAAAATCAAAGCCCAGAGGCTCCATTAGCAGATTCCTGGAACTACGCATATATTTATTCAATTCTGATATCATTAAGTTGCCGTTCCCAAAGAGATGTTTTTTAAATCTATAGTTTGTTTCCCCGTATCAATCACAGAAGAGGAATGCATTAATTTCACAATGAAGTCAGTTTGCAGCTCCTTCTGGTGTCAATTTGGATAGTCGTGGGTCAGCTGAAGGTCACGTTTTTCAGTGGTTTTAAGACACTACAGATTAAACCTAAGCATTGAATTCTTAAATGTAAAAAAATTTTTATACAAATCTGCTCATGAATTAATACATTCAAAACACCTGTACCAAGTCCCAAGGGTTGTCTTTGATTAACATTCTTCCTTTAAGCAAAGTTCCAAAGAGATTGGATACTCTGTATTTGGAGGAGCACAGAAGAGAAAATGAAAACTGGAGCAGAGAAAATCCTGCATCAGAGTTCAGTAACCCCCAAATCATAGTTCTGGTTCTGCTCTCTCATTATGGGTCTTGGGCAAATTACTCAGGCTCTTACTGCAAACACACAAGGGCAAGATCCAAGGCCACGTCCGTGTTAAGGTCCCCACAGAGCCAGTCCTAAGCCATGCCTCTCTTTAAGTAACATTTTTACTTTTAAGTGCTTCTGGTCATCTTCAAGAACATGTGAAGGATCAATGTCTTTTGGTGGAACTGTCACTGCACCTCTGATTATTTTCAAAGAATTGGTCAGCTGCTGCTTACCAGAAACAAAAAATCCATAAAACACTACCATAATGTACATAGAGGAGCATGCACACAGCAAACTGTTTGGTGGTGATTCAGAGCAGAACTGAGGTATAGCAAAGGCCTGATTTGTTTATGGCTGCCTGTGCATTCAGGCACACATTGGTTGTCCTGAAACAACCCAGTATTGCTTCACCTGCTTGGTTCCAGTCCCCTGCCTGCCTTCAAATTTTGAAAAGAGCACTGACATCTTATTACCAATCCAAAATGAGGAACTGTAGCATTAGAGAAGAACCTGAAGGAGGCTAAGTGAGGGGCATGCACATTCTTGGCAAGAGCCCAAATAACCAAACTAATGTACACTGTGCCCAGGTGCTCAGAAATGTCTCAATACTGCTGCTGGACCAGTAATATTCAAATGCATGTCCCAGTTGCTTGTGTGCATTTTCTGAGGTACCCCTTGGTGTAGGATCCTGCACATCTCCTTAGGGGTGGCCCAAGACGTGACCAGCCAGGCTGTCCCACCCTGTGCTCACCAGGGAAGGGGACAGTGTGGGCACTGGGCCCTATCTCAGGTCATGAACTTCCAGAGCTGTGCTACCCCAGCCAAGGATTCCTGACAAGGGCGTTTTACTGCAGCGGTATTTAGTTCATTGATGTTGCAAATGTGTTCTCCCAAATACCTCCGAGCAAACGCAGGACACATGTTTTACCAGTCACATGCACTGCCTTCATAACAGCTCTCAAAGCCTTTATTTCCACATATGCAGCACTATGATTTATTTTATTTAAAAAGGCCATGTCGGTTGCCAAACTCCTTCTACCGTGCCTGTCTCATTGTGTGAAAACACCATTTTCAAAACAAACACTGCCTATTGGAAGAAACATGAGTTCCAAACTCCTCTTTCCTAATTTTCAAGAAATCATGGTAAAGAAAGAACATGGCACAGCTACAGAGCCTGAAGTGAGCGGCCTCCAGCATCTGCTGCCCCTGCTGCAGCAAGCAGAACTTCAGTGCAGTCTTTCAACAACTTATTTTTTTTTGCACATCTGCCAGCATTCCTGATCAGTATGTGTTTCCTCAACCAGCCTAAATAAGGTATGACTTCTTTTTTGAGTAGCACTTTTATGAAAGGGTTGTCTAACAGTATGAATTGGAACATCAGTCATCCAGAACGTTCCTAAGTAGTCAACTCCTGTTTTCCAGGTGTTCCTCTGTTTGTAAACAGTGCCCAGTTTACACATGAGTTTTTGTGCTTCATCCCTTCCTCCTACTGCAGATTCCAATGTCTGCAGATCTCACTTCTGGAAAACAGTCTTAAGATGTTTATCAATCATGATTTTCACTTAAAAGCCCCAGGAATATTTCATGCTGTACAAAATATTACAACATTAATTTCTTGAAAAATTCTAGCGATTTTTCATTTTTCTGTCAAACTTGTGTGTATCAGCTGAAGCCCTCATGATTAAAGAGTTATGATTAAAGGAATATGATCACTTGATAGATTGTTAGCACTTGAAATGTACTTTTAAATAATCAGCTGGTTTAGACATAGACCCATTAGAAAGACGTTATTCCTATTATTTATTCACATTTTCTGTTACCAGAATCATATGAATGGTATTGGAATTGAGTAATTGTTCCAGTTTCTCAAATACAAAACATTTGTCTTGAAACTACACAGACAAACCCAATTCTGCTGTCCATTGGGCCTCTTCTGTACCAAGAGAGACCTTGCTCAAATTAAGCCTTAACCTCACTAAAAAAGTGCCTTGTAGATAACTGAGGAGAGGGAATCCCATGTGACATCACTCAAAGATTGTGTCACAGCAACAGCAGCACTAAACCATTGATTCTTTTAAAACAGGTTTAAATGAGTCTAACATGTGTTTGTATTCTTTTAAATGAACCGTTTAATCAAATTGTAGTTTTTCTGTTAATTCTTCACATATTTACACTATTCCTTTTCCCCCCTTAGAAAATGCTGGTTCTTCAAAGGATTTTGGTGGTAACAAGGAGGCTGCCTTGAGTCATGACAAGCACTGGTGGATGGGTCATTGTGGACAAACCTATAAGGGAACCTTTTGTTGCCTGATGATCTGCTTTTATTGAACCAGGCATTCAAGGATATCTAAGATTATTAACTCAGCCAGACATCTGTCAAAAGTGGTCATAAGCAGAGGAAAGTCTGAAAAGTTCAAACACTCACAGCACTTGTCTAAAAGTCAGAAGTTTGCTTTCTACAGGAAGCCAAAAATGCCTGGAATTTCAGAAACATGCCAGACTAAAATAAAAGTGTAACACATTACCTAACCAAACAGCTTTTTATGCAGTCCTTCCCTCCTAAAAATAGTAAGTCCATTTGAAAAGTATAATAAAATAAATTAATTTCTGTTATGATTTCATAGAAAATGGCAGTTCAGTTGATATAAAGGAAGAAGTTTAGGATTGAGATGCAGTGCTAAAAGTATCCAAGTTTGGGGTTTTTCCTATGGTTCTCTTGAAGCAGCCAGAGACTTCACTCTTGTAATTGCCCATAAATACCATGTGCCACTGTCACTCTTTGACCATCTGTGTCTTGGCATTTTCACCCTACACCTTCCCACAGGTAAAGCATCTACACTCTGGCTTTTTGCCTCTTGGAAGACAGGTGAAGTCCCCCACCAGCATTAAATGAAGTCCCATGGGACATGCCTCATGGACAACAAAAATCCTTCTATGTGGAAGCAACAGCAGAAATATTGCAGGGAGGCTTTGCTGTCCCAAAGTGTTTCATCTGAAAGAACAATTCATGTGAATATAATTTAATTTCTGTACTCTTTTGTCTGTTTCCCCTGACACCCCCCACTGCAGGCAAGTGGAAGTCCTGGGTTTGATTATAGAGATTTATTTATTGTACTCATGGAGAAGTCCTCATATGGGAATGATTTGTGATTCATGAATGATTTGATCTGAACTTAATTGATTTAGAGGTTGCTCCAAGAGTATCTGCACAACTGTCCAAATGCTTGTGTAAGTTACTTCCACACACTGTTACACACCACTTCACACCTTCTGCTACAGTGGTTGAATGCAAAAACCCCCCTCAAAAGCACTGAAGACAATGAAAAATCAGTTAGATTTAAACTATAATACTCTATAGGCAGGTCATGGTCTGTACCTGTCTAGTAATAAAAGCCTCTCAGTAATTGTAAGTCTAATGACATTAATTTAACATTTGTGAGTTTTGTTTTTTTAAACCCCACTTTTGCAGTAATTCTTGAAGTTTTAAGAGAAAATTTGAAAAACTGGCAGGGATGTTAAATACCAAAATTTAAAATTTATTT
>JACBWW010000027.1:1324856-1369632 GCA_020086605.1 Lanius collurio
GGAAACCAATCCCTTTCCCCACAAAACTGTTCCATCTCTGAGGCAATTGCAGCATTCTAGGGAACAGATTCATCTTTTTATTTATTTCTCTTTTTTTTGTGGGGGGTGATTTTATTATGTAATATCTTGCAGAATTCAAGTTCAGCTTGCAATATTTGTGTCTTTATGCAGCCTCTCCTAAATGCAGTTAGGGAAGGCCATACCCACAAACGCTGTCAAGGCATGGGAAAAACGCGGCTCTCGAGAAGTGCCTGCTCAGAAGAATAAACAAGAGCCTGTCATTGCTCATCTGCAGAAGCAGTGGACAGAAGTAGCTGTCCTGAGGAGCTCTGTTGGCTTCCAGAGCAGAATTTTATGCCTGAAAATGTCCCTAGGGCATGGAGCTGGTGGGTTCTGTGCTCACAGCACTTGCACAGGGATGGGGTTACACGGGCGCTCAGGAGGAGGAGCAAACATGAGCAAAGCAGTAATTTATCTTGGGTCAGTGCCATTAATAGCTTCTATTCATATTGCTCAGGCAATTTTACCTTATTGGTAATTAAATAGTTGAAATTATCTGAAATGAAGCAGTTGAAATTGCTTGCACCCCTTGCACATTTGAGTACCAAAATTTATGTTCAGGTTCAGTCCCGACTTGGGAATTACCAGGCAAAATAGGAATGTAAATAAAACTAAGATAAAGAAGAAAAAACCCCAAAACTCCATAACCTGTCAAGAACTGCAAATCATGCATTTACCAAAAAATGGATTACCAAACCCCAAATCCTTCACTTTTCTCCTCTTTTTCTGCCTAGGAAGCTAGAAGAATACAAAATTGGTTTTTATATAGTATTTTTACCCAAAGTTTTAGGGTTTATTTTAGGAATGTGAAAGGAAGCCAGCATTTGTATTCCAGTTTTATGTTAAAAAAACCCCAAACCAAAAAAGTATTGGCTTAGTTACTAATATGGAAATCATTCCATATGCAATCATGTTAGAAGAGCATCCAGGCTGTTCCCAACACACACAACACATATTCTGAGAAAATCTTTGGTGTTTACTATCCAATAAACAAGAGAGTGGAGCAGGAAAGACACGCAGCGGGATGGGCCCAACCAGGAGCCCAGAGCATGAATTACAGGAAACGAAACTACTACAGCCAAAAGCAACTCCTGTTTGGATCCTGTAACTTGGCAGGGACATTCCCTCCTCCTTCAGGCACCCAACCTTCTCCTGTGCCCTCTGGAAGCAGCAGAGACTTCAGTGGCTGTGTCAGTTGTGGGGGGCAGACTGAGAGCAAAGTTTAACAGAGGAGAACACGCACTCGTCACACTCCGACTTGGTCATTCCTGTCCCCACCTACTCATTCTCTTCCCATCTGCTTTGGGGAAGGAATAAGGAATTATCAACCTTCCACAGCACATGGATCTAAATAACCCTTTAGTTGCATTTTTCCAACTGTTATTCTGCCAATAACAGAATTCTTGGCTGAATTCCTGGAAGCATCACCCTTGGTAGTGCTAATTCTAGGGACAACATCAACTCCCAAAGTGGCAGGTTATAGCAAGAGCAAGACCACAGCAGTTTTGTTCTAGTGCAGCAAATCAGCTATTCCTCTCAAAAGTGTAATGCTCCCAGGCCTCACACTGCCAATATTCTGAGGGTTTGGGGGTTTATTTCAAAATAGAAAAAAAACCCCACAGGAAACAGCCACTTAATCTGCTCTTCTGAGCCACTCTGTTTTTGGCCTTTCTTTAATGGTGAAGATGAGAGCAATGAGAAAAATGGGGAAAAGGAAGAGAAAAAGAAGTGTTCGTCATACACTTTTAAATTACTATAAACTTTAAATGAAGGAAAAAGTTTTTCTTTTTTAAGTAAGGCCAGGAGAAATCCTGCTTTCCTTCCTAAGGTGCAGCAGTGGAGCACACTCTGTGCAGATGCAAACATTTGTTTCCATAGCAGACAAAAGCACAGGCAGACAACATCCCAGCACTGGTTTGTTGTGGACCGTGCTCATGGGCATACCAGTAAAGACATCTGGAACAGAACAGTTCAGAAATGACAATTTTCAGTCCCTGTGTAGGCTTTTTACTGAGTCCTATTATTACATACAAGAAGACTCCCTATGTCCTGCTTTGAACCCAAGCTTATTAAAATCCAAGAATGACTTAAAGATCGAACATACACCCTTGATTTATTACCTTTAAACAAAAAATAATTAAGATTCATATTGGGAATTGCTAGCTTTTAGTATTTACAACATTTTTTTTCAGTTATTTCCTTATTTCTGCAGGATTCTCAATATGCCTCCCCACATGCTTACCTACATGTGCATTCCATATGTGCTTCTTTCCCTTCTCCAGTGTGATTAATGCAGTATGTTTTCTCTTTCTGTCTGTCTTTCAAATACACAGCTATAGGATTACACTTTGCTGGGCTTAATTAAGATGTAGGGACTGGTGTAATGAATAGAACCACGACAAGGAAACATATCTCAGAAGCCAGGATTAAGATTTGATAATTTTTTTTTGTACCAAATCTGGGATGTGGAGCTTTGACATCGATCCAGCCTGATCTTTATACATGGCACTGATCTATTACACCATTCCTGACTTCCCATACAGAGCTCCCAATCCCTGGTAGATTTAAGCAGTTAGTACTGCAGAGCATGATCTCAATCTGATCTCCTGCTCCCATATAGTGTCCATGAGGAAAGTGATCCAAACACTCTTAGTGCTGGGGTGGTGCTCTTGGCACAACAAGGACAAATGCCAGGAGTGTCTGGGGTCACACTCCCACTTTCCATGTGTCCAGCACCCAAACCTATCCAGGAGGCTTCCTTTGTCTGCTGCTTTTTTCTCTTTTCATTCTATTTTTTTTTTTCATGTCACAATTACTGCCCATACATCTGTGCTTAAACAGCCATTTCTGGGACCACAGGGCAAACCAGACAGGTAAAAAGAAAAAGCTTTTCTAACGATGCTTTATCATGTTAGAATTATAAAATAATTAATATTTTAGAGGAAACCGCTGAAAATCACCTGGTCCAATGTCACAGCTATCTTCAAAGCTAGAGAAGATTTCAAGTTGTGATCAGGTTGCTCAGGACCTTGCTCTGTTAAATTTTGAAAATTTCCAAGCAAATTTCCAGCTCTCTCAGGCTCTAGATCCAGTGACTGACCACCCTTCACTTGGAAGAACTTTCCCTGCTGTAACCTGTCCCTGATCATTAATGGGCCTCCAAGGGCCACCCCAGGCCATTGCCTGCATGGCTCAGCTCCAGACCACTGGACAGTCCCTGCAGCCTCTGCCCCAGGCTGGACAAACCCAGCGCTCTCGGGCTCTGGCTCAGGTTTGTTCAGCACTTAAGGGCTCCCAGCAGCACCTGGCACTCTGTATGAGTTTATCAGTATCTCAAGCTTGGCTCCCTCTCAAGCCCCAAAACACGATCTCACAAGTGAATACAGGCTACTACCACTTCCTTGGCCTCCTAGAAGCTTTTTCCATGCTGAGAGCATTCAGGTCCATTGACAGAAAGGAAGGAGCAGCAAAATTCCCAAGTGCAGGGATGCCAAGAATGCAAGTTTCCACTGAGACTTAATTCAAAACTTAGTGAAAAATAACAGAATCTTTCCTGGCTTTACCCAGTGTTCACTGAGATCCTCACTAGGGCCAAATCCTTTCTGCCTGGGGCTTATCTGTACCAACACCTTTAAGTCAGAATAAGGTGCATCAAAGCAAAAAAAGTACTTTATAAGTGCTTTGATCAAAATGTGTCAAAATGAACCATCGGTCTTCTCTTAACCACAAATCCTACTTCCCCAAAAGGGGGTGGAATTTTCTCTAGGGATATGAAAGCCCTGTGGAAGGCATAGAATGGATTTCTGCAGTTCTTTGTGTTGCTGCCATCTCATAAGGTGGGAAATAACTGGGAACGTTGGAATAACTTCAGTGGGGAGGCTGGGACTGTGCCTGGCCACAAACCAAACCCAGGGCACACAAAGGTGGCAGCAGAACAGCAGAAAGAACTGATAGGTTTGAGGAACAGTATTGCTTGAAAGGTGTGTGAAGTAATCCCTCCTTTTCTGCTGTACTGTATCTAAAAAGAGTGCTCAGCAAGTAAAGAAAGAGCCCAGAACAACAAAAAAGATGGGGAAACATCTTGCAAATGTGCTTGCAGGAGCAGAGTCAAAACATGAAGGTTTTCTGCCCATACTTTTCTACATTTTCCAGTCCTTCTGCAGAATTTTTTGGATTTATTATGCAGTCCTCCCATGCTAGTCTCCACTTTTAATCAAATAAAATAAGACTAACCCTTAATTAATTTAAATTTAATTAATACTGCTTGCTCCTCTTTGCTGTGCTTGCATGAATATGTGCATATCTGTTTTAAAAAAGGATTGTCTACACAATTATTTCAAACACTTCTGCAGGCAGAGAAAAGCTACTCTAATGTAAAGAACAGACAGTGGGGGAGGACACACAAGGCAACAGTTGTCAGCTGTGTTTAAAGAGCAAAAAGAAAGGCAGTAATTGCTTTCTCTCTTAGCTACTTGAATAGCCTTAAATTACAACAAATGTTTCTCATGCCAAATATTGTTTCAAGGTTTTCTTCTGATGAACTTGATGTCCATAAGCAAGAGAGCAAGGAAGAGGAATCTTATGAGGGTGAAGACAACAGAATCCCAATGATGCAGAAAGAAATACTGGTTTTGGTACAGCTTCACTCTGAATTTCTGCTGCTTCTGGGTCTAAACTCTGAAAGTGGCCACCATATGTTAGAATGCTTCCCACACCCAGGAGTTTACAAACAGCTTTTGATTCATGGGATTTCGGAAATAGATGAGGCAATCTGAAGATATCCATGTTGTTATGCTTCCCTCTTGCACAAAGCCTTTCTGTTCATTAATGGAAAAGGAACAAAGATTTCAGACTTTGGCTAATCACAATAGGTGTGTTAATTGTGGAGCAGCCCAATTTAAGAGCATTTACAACACCAGAATTTTTGAGCCATCTCGATAGTTTTCTGTAAGAGGAGAGTAAGGGCAATGAGCCACACAGGGCTATGTCCATCTGTTGTAGAAGATGTGGTGGCAAACGGAAGAACTAATTAGAACTGCTGTGATTAAAAGGGCCTTTGTTTACACCCCTGGCTCACTTCAGCCACAGGGTGACTCTCGTGTGACAGTAGGGGACCAACACAGAGATGCAGAGTCCTGATGGGACACCTGAAACAGCAGGGCAGTATTTGCTGTACAACTTAAGGATGTGTTTGCAGAACACATTCTAGAATTAGTTTGTTCAAACAAAAATCCTTTCCCTCCCTGCAATACCAAGATGTGTCTAAATTTCAAATATTTCTGTGAGCTTCATGGAAAGCTGCTGTTCTCAGCAAAACCCAGTATTGCACAGGTAACCCCACAAGCCCATTTCTTCCTTGGCAAACAATTCAAAGACAAGATAGGACTTATTTCTTTGTGTCAAGTCAGATTGTTTCACCTTTCATCTTGAAGAGAGATGGAAAAACTGATAAATGCAATCTGCTGTAGGAGATATTTCTGAATTTATTCTTCTCTAAAGCCACTGGGAGGTTGGCTTTAGAGATTGGAGGTTAATTTCAGAAGCATCATCATTTAACTTTTCAGGGAAAAAAGAAGATCATAAAGTGATGAGCACTTAAAAGGTTCTTTAAAGCAAAACTTCTGGTTACTGTTCTGGTATTTTGTTCTTATACCACATAGCCTTTTTTTAAATTAGGAGAAATCATTGAATATATTAACTTACATCAGCATTCATATAAATTTCCAAAAGCATAATAAAGGACACTTCAGAACAGCTCTGTAACACGTCTTTGTTGCAAAGCAAAGAACCACCTAAAAATAAATGCAAGCTTTTAAAAATGGGTAACAAAAGAAACAGTGTTCAGAACAAGATTCAAGGTAAACAGAAATTATTTATCAGACTGTAATTAACCAAGAGAATTTCAGAACCAATTAACAGGTCACATTGTCTGTTGATTCCCTAATAATGGAAGACATTAATTCAAAAATTGTGCTAGAGAGAGATAAACCTCACACAACTTCAAATAAATTAGCAATGCAGAGTCTATTGATTTTGTGCTATTACATTATCTCTTCCCT
Organism: Lanius collurio; assembly: GCA_020086605.1. Taxonomy (NCBI): domain Eukaryota; kingdom Metazoa; phylum Chordata; class Aves; order Passeriformes; family Laniidae; genus Lanius; species Lanius collurio. The sequence continues at coordinate 1,330,976 of JACBWW010000027.1, forward strand.
TTAAAATTGTTTTAAACATACAAATGTATTAGCATCTTGAATAATGAAGTACCCTCCTGTTATCTGCATAAAATAAATTCAACTGGAAGGCATAGAAAGACCTTAGAGCCACATCTCTTCCCTCAGGAAGTTTCCAAGAATGGTATAGGAGCATTTATTGTACTTTTATTTGTTTCCCAAACAGCTAAAGAAATGCTTCTGCAGGAAATGAAGAAATTTGAGATATTTAAAGCATGATTATAACAACAAAAGAGTAGTTGAGTATTTCAGTATTTCACCCCCAATCAGGAGAGTTGGAGGAGTGAATTAACTTTTTTCAAAACACCTGACATAGCCCAGGACTGCAAATTTACACAGTGAGAACCCTGCCACCAGAAAGGTGGACACAGAGACACGTCAGGCTGATGGTGCTTTTAAATATTGCTTTCTCTGAAGTGTTTAATTTTCAATAATATGTTGTTTTAAAAACCAAGATGTGGTCTGTGATGCTGCAGGTGTTGACCTGACCCATGGAAGGTGATGCCAGGGAACAGAGGTTTAGTGCCTGAGGGCTCAGATGGGAATGAGTGGGCTGGGAACGCTGCAGGCTTAAATGGGGCACCCCAAAGAAGTCCAGGGGCAGGGTCAGCAAGGCAATTTGTTTAGGAATTGTCACACTGCTGAGCAGTGTTTGTCAGGGGCTAGAGTAGAATCACCACTAGTTTGGCAATTCAAAATCCCTCAAACATAATGACAAACATTTGGAGCTGCTCTTCCAGCAGGGCCTGCCCTGCATGCCCTGTCCCATAGGAGCCACAAAAAGCAGTTTGATGGAAAATCAAATAAATAAGACTTCCCAGACTTGTATTGGCATTATTTCAATTTCAAGCCATCATTTGCAGGAGAATTCCTTTGTCCTTATCAGAATGATCTTTCCAGGCTTTGGGTGCCACAGAAATCCAAAAGGCTGATGAGGTTACAAAGTACAGATGCACTTCCCACCCTTATATCTAGGACAAACAACTCTTACCATAAAAAGGATTTAAATATATATAAAATGGTAAATGCAGCTGCCAACACTTAGTTAATAGTCTTAACTTTGGAAACAAACCAAAACCATCTGTGTTTGTAACAATACCTGCCCCTCCTAAAACCATAAGACTAAGTCTAAATCAGAACTGAGAAGGGCATTCATTAAAAAAGCAATAAGCAAGAACATTCACAGAAGATTAGCTGTAATGTAGTGTAATGATGGAAAAGTACCAATTTATATAACAATTTTATAAGCCTCTTGAAATTTTTTTTGTTATTTTTCCAATGCCTGATGTTGCAAAATATGCAAAAGGCAAGGTCTTGCTCTTTCATACTTAAGAGTCTGATTTCAGATTATTTTACTGAGAATCACTAACAAACACAGGCACTGAGAAAAGCGCTCATGTGGATGAATGCAAAATGAAATATATTTTCCAATACTTGTTTCTGAAATATTTTGACTTGCTTTGACTGATTTTGCAGGAACAGACACTGCATGTTTTAGAAGATTCCCTCCAGAAGATCATATCCAAGCCCTCTCTGAGCAGTTTGTTCAGTGCTCAGTCACCTGCACAGGAAAGGAATTCTTCCTCATGTGCAGGTGAAACTTCCTGGGCATCACTTTCTGCCCACTGACTCTTGTCTTATCTCTTTGCACCACGGAGAAGAAAATTTAGTTTACTTTGTCAGGATGTTTTTCATTACTGCAGCCCTAGAGGCACTAAATGACTAATTTTACAGACTTCATTGAGACTCTTCGAGTTGCTCAGTGAAAGGAAGGCTCTCAGAAACTACTCCGAGCATTTTACTCTGTTGAGTTAAAGATCCTTCTATTTCATTGGGCTTCAGATCGGAATCTGAAAACTAAATTCTCATCAAGAAAATTCATACTTCAATAGCCATGTTTACTGAGTTTGCCAGCCAATCTTCACTCAGATCCAAAAATATTTTCCTCTCAGGATATCCATCTGTATTAGCAGATCTTATGCAATGCCTTTAATTTAATTCCAGATACTGTCTGTATTTTTTTTCTCTTTTGCACTAAGACATCCATTTAACACAAATGATGGCTCAGGCAAGTATCTATCCTTACAGATAGGTTAATTCATATAATGGGGTTTTCAAACGTCACTAATAAAAGTTGGGAGCGTTTATTCCTTGTGCTGTTAAGCAGCTGGAAGCCTGAAAAGTCCCTCCCCTGAAGCCAATGTTACTACAACATTAACATCATAAATAAGGCAGTGTCTGCTTCCCTAGCAGTGCTTCTGAAGTAGCCTTAAAAACCTGCTGTGTCACAAAAGCAGCTGCAGTTAGATTTTTTCTTTTAATATTTACAATATCTGTTTGCTCAATAAACACAGCTCCTGTCAGGAAGTGTGGACACATTGCCCAACAAAACTACTGCTGGTTTGGGGGCAAGAGAGTCAAATCAGTATTCAAAGGCAATTTAAATAATGTCATTTAGCCATAATCTTAAAAAAAGCTGCAAACTAAAAAGCTTTTTAAAAACATTGCAAAGGATTTGAGAAAGCTTCAATGTGAACAAAATTAAAATTTTAGATTTGGGAAGGACATGCTCTTGGTGCTGGAAATGGCAAACTCCTTGGCCTAATAAGAACAAAAGAAATCAAAAGTAAATACAATCCCTCAGAAGAAAATGTTACAGAATATCAGCAACTACAGCCAACAGTACCAGTGACAGCCTGAATGGACCTTACCAAGGCACAGCTGTACTGAATCCATCCTCTCTGAGTCTCTCCTGTCAGGAACAGGAAGCACTGATTCAAGACCAAGATTAATCTGTCCCATAATTTCTAAATATATTTATTTAATACCATGTCTAAAAATATGGTGTGTTATAAAACCACTCATTCAGAGCTTCAGTTAAAGCCCAGTCATGTCAGTAGCACAAGTGTGCACGTAGCTTTTGCATTTTTGCCAAAGGAGAAAGAGCTAATGGTTGAGCTGAAATTGCACAATGGGATTAGCTGAAAAATGAACAATAATGAAATAAAAGTTACAAACTTGCTGCCACTGGCCAAAGTAGCTTCCAAATCCATAGTAGTCTTATAATAGTTTATTATTCCAATTCACAGAACAAATATCTACAAAGAATTCTCCCACACAGAACTTATGCCTTATGGGGAAGGCTTTTCTCATGACAGGTCCAATTCAAACCAAATGACAAAGCAGGAAATTAGGGTCAGAAAATTATAATAGAACAGTAAAAGAGAATGCTGTCCTGTAGACTCCATCCTAATTAAGTTATTTTTACAGATGGGATCCAAAAAAACACTCAAGGAGTTTATCAGTAAATTTACTGGAAAATCTAAACCAAAAAGTCCTTTTATGAGGCTGCCACATTTAAACAGAACTCCCATCCCTACAGAGATCCTGAGTCACTCTGCTCTTGGAAACTGCTCTGTAACTGCTTTCAGAATCCTGATTTTGCCAAAGCTTTGGGAGCAGTTTCTCTGAGAGAGCTGCTGTTCCCACTGCTACAAGAAAATAATTTGCTTGGCCAACTGCAGAATTTTTAGTTTTTTAATTCTGATACTTTTGGCTGTGCCTGCAGCTGCCTCCTTGTCTCTGACTACTGAAGGTAACGTTATCCACTGCAGTTTAGCAGCAGTGCAGGGAAGGAGGGTCTGGCTGGCAGCACAGTGGGGCCTTTTGTTCAGGAGTTATTTATCTTGTGGAGAAAGCAGGGCTCAGTCCCATAACCTTTATATAGTGGGATATTGTGGAGGCTTACGTTAGAGTACAGATAATCTCTTCCACTTCAGACAAACAAAAAAGAGTATAATAACAAAAAAGAAACATTAGACAGGAATATTAAAAGCTTAGAATACATTACAGTCACTTTCAAAGACTGCTCACAACCTCAAGACAAAATTTGTTACGTAATGAAATCCAGTGACTTATTTGCATTTAAACAAAATAGGTTTGGTTTATGCTGTGGGAATATTTAAGAATGATGGACACAATGCAGGCTAACAGTTGGCATACGGATTCAAGGAGAAAGGACTTGCCAGAGAAATCAGATTAAAACTATGAAAATTCACAGAGTGCTAGAGAATTCAACTAGTTTTTCAATCTCTCAGAGAGGCTTGGTCAGTCTCCCCTCAACTTAACCAAAAATAATGTCTATCCATAATGTCTATTCTATCAGAATTTTCTATAGCATCTGGACTATGATCCAAAAATTGGACAATCCACAAAATTATATTCTTTTGAGAATATGAAATGAGTGCCCCACCCAAAAAATCCTTCAGTAGATTGTAGTGGTAGAGAGGAAGGGGAAATTAGTTGGTGGTTATTGTACTTAGCTTAAATATTTTTTTTTTTTTTAATCTGTGCTTCAACCTTTTGTGAGGATAGGAATTATAAACATTAAAAAAACCCCAAAAAGGTCAGCTATCATTCCAACCAAGTCCTAACAGTTTCTTCTCCATTCTTGGGTCTCATATCCGGCTTTTAGAGAAAATTTCTCTTCTTTTTTTTTTTTTTTTTTTTTTTGTGGTGAGACAAGTCTGGTAAAGGAATTTTTTACAAGCTTAATATCTTTAATTCAGCCTTCTTTTGGCCAAGCCTGTTAATTGCATTATCTTTTCTTGCCATTTCTCATGCTGATATTTCCTCACCTCTTTCTTTAAAAAGTCCTAAGAAAAATTCTTCATTACTAAGGAGATATTTGTAATTCAATAGCCTGAAATTTATTTCCCTTTTGTTTTTTTCATTCTGCTCAGATCATGAGATTTCTGACAACTGAATAAAATACCTTCTTTGAAGGTAAATGCTCTAAATTATGCCAGTGCTGTGAATATTCCTGCAGTTTTACCTTTGGCAATTCATATCTGTAAGAAATCTGCCTGGAGAGGACGGGGTTTGCAGCACAGAAACAGTAGCTGGGGGCAGGGGCTTGTGCAAGTTGCCCTACAAAGCTTGTTGCTCTGGGAAATGTGCTTCCAGAGCATTCTGATATTTATTTTTAAATCCTCTTCCCTTAATTTTAATAACAAACCTTCTCACTTACTTTCTTCAGGCCCAACTCTTCCCTGGAATATTATTCTTCTTCTTGCTCTGATGGATGTCTACAGTGAATGGGTGTGGCCACGTCACAAAGTCTGGATGCACTGAGCAGTCTCTGGGGCAAATAAAACTGCAAGTTGTGAATGATTTCACACCCTCTTCTTGTGTATTGTATTGGTCTGGGCAGACACCCCATGTCTGCAACCCAAGTCAAAGGTACCAAGTGTGTGCAGCGCTTTTGGCACACACCAAACTCATTATTCATAAAAGGAGTTCCCACCTTTCTGAATACCTGGCTGCCAGGTGTCCAGGAAAGCAGCCAGTTGGTTTTTTCCCATATTTTTATGATGTGACTTGGAGTTTATGCAATAAGTGTGCACCCTCTGGGTATCCTCTCTGGATGTGTGTGTTCCTAATTCTGTCCCTTAGTAAAATCCAGGAATTCCCATGCTGGATCCTTGCTCTGGCTGATGGGTCACAACACCTATTTGAAATGTAGGCTTGAGGCCAGGGTCTGTTTGCTTATTGAGTTTTGTAACTTTTGCAGTTCTTCAGAGTCAGCTCATCCCTTCAGGCAGCTCAAACATGTTAAACTCTGCCTGTCACCCAGCAATTACCTCCAGAGCCATGGAACAGCTCCAGCTGCTCTGTGGCCACGGGAAGATCTCTGAGGAAAGTCATTGGTGTCTCCTATGACCTCCTGATGGCCAAGAAGGGACACTGAGGCAGAAGTGTGACTGAAAATAGAAATTGAATTGAGAATGAGAACTGAAAATATTCCAGGGGCTGATTGTTATTCTTGTGGAAATTTGTCCATTTGTTTCCAGCTGAAATCTCCCCAGAAGTCACTTGTACCCATTATCCCTCATCTTTTCCATGTGACTCCTTGTAAAGGGGAAATCTCCATCTTTGTAGCCACCCTTTAAATACCGGACCATGGTGATAACGCCTCCCATCAGCCTTTTTACCCCAATTCTCTCAACCTTTCCTTATCCAGCCCATGGATTGTCTTTGTGGCCACAGCTGCCACATGATTAAGGACCTGCCCAAACTCAATTAAATCACTGCGTGACTGTACAAGAGTTGAGACCAGAATTTACATCTCAACTCAGCACAGCTTTTAAAGTGTGAGTTCAGCTTTCACAGAGGCGACTTTGCCATCGAGGGTGACCTGACCTCCAACAACTTGGCAGCTCTTCAGGATCTGAGCAATCAGAACACACGGGGCACATCAGCAGGCCCAGTCAAAGAAAGATGCCCTTCAAGGCAAGGTGGAAAGCTGTCAGTAATGGAAAAAAAAAAAAAAATCTACTTAATAAGGGCAGAAGGCGCTTAATCCATGCTGGGATCCCGAACGATTCCCGCGCCGTCCCGTGTGGGATAACGCGACCCCACAGCGCCACCTGGCGGCGCCGCCCCCGCCGGGGACCCGACCCGGAGGAGCCCCGGAGGGCCCGGGCCCGGAGGAGCCCGCGGGGGCCATCCCGGAGGAGCCCCGGAGGGCCCGGTCCCGGAGGGGAGGGCGAGCCCCGGCCCGGAGGGGAGCCCGCGACAGGGACGGGGCCCTTTCCATGGACGGCTGCGCTGGACGGAGGAGACGCGGCCCTCGCTCCACACCACAGCGGGCCATTCCCAGAGAAGCCTCCCGGAGCTGGGTGGACTGTTCAAGGCCTGCTTTTGGGCAAAAATCTGCTGGTGGGAACCAGGAGATCAGGGATTTCCATTGTGCAGCAACGGCGATGGAAGCGCACGCGTTAAATTGAGATTGGGAGATTTACAAGGTCTCCGAAAGGAAGACAAAAAATTCTGAGAAGCAAAACGTTTGAGCTCCGTTTCCTCCCCCAGAATCACTGCACAGAAACCAGACATTCTGCAGCCCAGTGAATTCATGAAGGCTGCTCAGAATGGTTCTGGTTACCAAAACTACTCTTGCATCTACATTTTAACCAGATTTCCACTCGAACCTCTTCAACGTGTCCGTGCATTTATTTCACTCATCTTCTCCCTACCTGTGACACAGTAACTTCGATTCAGACTAAGATCCATGATTCTATGATTCAGTTCTACAGCTCACTGTCAATGCCTTCGATGCAATTAATTCAGCTCAGCTATAAGATCTTAAATGGGTTGACAAAAATATCCCCATCAATGTTCTATTTTCAGTGGGCAAAATGCTACAGAGTCAACCTGCACTGGTTATAAATATCTGTGTCACTGGATATTACTTTAGTTTGTGACAAATGACAAAAATTGGAAGACTTTAAAAAGACAGCTTCCATTCCATGGATCAGCATTTCCACTTGGAGATTTTAAAGAAAAGCTTTGTAATGATTAATCCCAATGTGATAAAGGTGTCAGTCTCATCCATCTGTGGAACAAACTTATCATGAACCAGGAGGAGATACAGGTCACATCTTAATTGCAAGGCAGTTGTCTGGATTCACTTTTTTCCCTACATGCAGAATTTTAAAATTTAAAATCAGTTTTGTTTTTTTTTTAAATAAGTTTGTTACTTTTAATTAAAATTTAGAATTCTAGAACTTTGATATAATGTGGTCAAGTGAAAACCACTCCAAATTCTCTATATTGCCTGCAATATTCTGGGCTACTGCATAGTTTAGGAACATTTAAAACCAAACTACTCTAAATGCCACAGATTAATAGCACAAACAATAGGCACTACTTAGCCTGCAGGACAAGAACTGTCCAAACCTCTCACAGTTCTCTCACAGCAAAGATTAAAAACCAAATGAAACAATGAACCCCACAAAATTCTGAACAAAATCTCTAACACAGAGCTGTTCAAACATCACTGACCAAACCCCATTGGGGGAAAAACACAAAAAAATCTGTTATAATGTTCCTGGAAATTTTTGTGTCCTCTAATTTAACCTTCAATCAGAAATAAGCATTTAATATTAGACTGAATGAACAATGCACTGAGTAAAGTGAGTATACTAATTGTTATTTAATGCTATGATATTGGTTAAACAAAGTTTGGACCTTAGTTTTTGAAATACCTTGAGAAAAACACTTTGCACAACTAAGTATGAAAAGTCAGAGTCTGAAAAATTAATGGATATTTTCTGATCACTGGCACAAAACAAAAAACAACTGTAAAATTTGCATTAATATTATTAAGAGTGGGGAGAGTGCAGAGCAACTCTTGTGCTTCAGAAAATAAACTTTATCTAAATTCTCTGTGAACTTCATACAGAATATGAAGATGCAATTTTGGAAAAAGGAAAGGTGTCCTTACATATTCAGAATTTTTTCAGCCATGCTGGTTTTGTTTCTGTTGATTAAATTATTTCAAAGTTGACTTACTGTGAGGGTAAAATATATTCTAAATATTATATATTTCATACCTACAGAATGTAAATGTTATTATGCTTTATTCCTAACTTGAATATTGGCCTCCTGGTTTTGCTATTTTTGTGTGTGTGATAACTCAATTGAACAAAGATTCCTTCAGGCTTATTGCAGATGCAACTGGTTACAATTTTAGATCATTATCTTCCATCCAAAAGAGCTTTATCACACAGTCCCATCTATATTTAAAAATCTGAAATATATCAACCACCTTCCTAACACCATATGAACACTCCTTGCCAGATTTTTCTGTTGCTTTTAAGAATAGAAGAACTTTTCATTTCTTCAGAACTGGCTCCAGTGCAGAAGCTAAGAAGATTTTATTTCTGTCCTGGAGACTTTAGCTTCAAGGGTCACAAAACAATCAGATAGCAAAGTATAATTACCAGATGAGAAAAAATAAACAACAAATAATTTCATTATGACTAGATTCATACCATTGACTTCAGAGAGATTACTCATGAGCACAAGTTAATGTAAATAAGATTACAAAGCCAGATTTGAAACATGCAGTTTTCTGACTGGGCTGTCATCTTGGCATAGTAAAATTCTAATACAAAATGACAAATTTATCATGTAGACCAACACAAAATTCATACCACTGCGTGTCAGCAGCTCTGTGCAGTGCAAGGCCCCTTGCTCTTTCCCTCCCCAAGAAGAAAACCTCCTTCAAGTCACATTTTCTTTACTGCAGGCAGGGAAAATGGACAGAGCAAAGGGAGCTTTCTGGGCCTCCTGAAACTAAGCTGATGTAAAATGAAAGGAAAACAGAAAATTATAATATCTGACAACAATATAATGTATTTACATTTATATTTTGGAGATCTAGGCCCCTTTTCTGAATTCTCAGATCTCCCTCAACCCTTCATTTTCATTTCCAAACTTTAAAAAGCAGCAGAACACTGAGACCAGTTCTGTAATTTCAGTATAAAATTTTCTTCAGATTATAAAAAGAGGGGAGAAAAAAGCAGAACCCCACCCTATAATGAATCACTCCCTCAGCCATTACCTAGGTCTAGATTAATTTGGGAACATTGTGGAGCAAGGAGAACTTTGAATATTCTCAGTTAAGCCTGAGAGCTACTGAATGCCAACAACAACAGCTCTGGCTTTTCCTCTGTCTGCATTACAGACTATAATTGCTGACTTTTTCACCATAAGGCCACCACTGATCCTTATTTTTCAGCATTCCTAGAACTGTGTATTAACACAGTGAAGACTTCTGCAAGCTTGAGCAGATGAATGTTACAGACAAGAATGTTTGCTAATCAATTTCCATTTATTCACTGTTTTAAAGACCAAAATGTACGTCTAATCAAATACTTTCTAGTCTTTTTATCTCTCCTTGTCTGAATATATTCTCTATATGTGGACTTTATAAATCATATTTTGACACTTGTTTAATAGGCAACCCAACAGACCTGCGTAACTGTGAGGTCCTTCCTAATTCTTTACCATTTTACCATTGTAACAGACAGAAGTTGTGTAGAATGTTTAAAAACATTTGTTTTTAAACACCAGCATAATATGTAAGATGCATATGGAATTGTTACCAATTCATGTGTACGATTTCAAGTGTTTAACCTCCTTAAAACATAAGCCAAAATTTAAAATAATCCTCTTTTTTTCTACATAGATTGGTACTTTGCTAAATGCAGTGACTGGATGGTTTATGTACTGATTGGCACAGGAATTGTGTAATACAACATTCTCAGCACCTGTATATAGTAACTTACACAGAAAATAATGAATATTTACTGTGTCTCATTGTTGTCTTTGTTCTAAAGGATTTACCCAAAAAAATGGCATAAAATAACCATATAGATTACCAAAATGATGAAAAAATTTCTTATTAAATTCTTATGAAAAATTTCACACTGTTTAATGAATAAACTCATCTCTTCTTCTGGGCAGTAAGCCCTCAGTGGTCAAGTCTCCCAAATAACTCAGTGCACTCATTTCAGTTATTCCCATTTTATGGCCTCAGAATGGAGGGCTTAACACTAAAGATGACAAATGTATCAAAGACCATGAGGGCTTCGAACAAACGTGCACCAGGGCATTCAAAACCGTGTGCAAGAAGTCCTTTCTCCTCCTGGTTTTGCTTTGTCCAATTATAAAATGCATTTTGTTCCACAAAGTCTGGAATGCTCATCGCTGACAGGCTCACCCCAAGGATAAACATGTATAAGACAAATATAAATAAACTCCGTCCAAAACCAGCAAAAGGTTTTTGCTGAGAACTGAACTTACCAGACAGAGAACTACATTTTGGGGGTAAATGGAAAAATTAGAGGGTTTTATTTTGTAGGGGTTTGTGCTTGGTTTTTATTTTTTTAAAGAATGAAATTCCTGGACAAATGGTTTCAGACACTTTTCAGCTCCTATAAGGATTCTGCTGGCTTGTATATAAAATCAGTATTTTTTTCATGGCATTTTCAGAATTGTTACATTAGGATACTCATTGTTTCAGAGGTATTGATTTATGTTAATTTATAAATAGATGAAGAGAGATTAACACTTAGAAATTTTATCTAGCTAGCACCAACTACATTACAGGACTCAGGACTAGATATTTTGTAGTCCTTATTCTCCTGCTGGAGAACCTTGGGAATTTGTTATTCCAGCCAAAATGGGGATGCTGATATGACAACACAACAAAACACTTTGAGACCTATATAGGACATAACTTCTAACTGATGTGTGCCCTTTTTTATTAATTGAGGATGGATTGAAGATACAATAGCTGTGCATCAGACTTAAAAGCTATTATCACCTAAAAGATAATTATTCTTGAAGCCTCCATTTCTTGTGTGTATTCTTTGAAGTGATCTACTTGTGGTTTAAATGACAAATGACTTTTAAAGTAATTAATGCACAGAGTCTGGACTCCATCTGTTAATAAAAATATTACAGTTTCAGTTGTTAAAGCTAATAGGATATTAACATTTGCTTTTATTTTACCATTCTTTCTGGTGCTTTTATATTCTTAGTACAACACATAAAATGAAGAAAACTAAACACACATTAAACTCTGTGTCCTTTGCACTAAAACCCCACATCCATTAGAAACAGCCTCTTTGCCTGTGTTTGAGAAAAGTCATAACTCCAAACATGATTCTGATTAATCAGAGACTTGAAAGTAAAACAACCAGCTCAGTGCTTGGTGTTTTCTTAGCACAGATCAGAACATCAGAGCCCACATCCACAGGCTCAGCAGGGAAGGAACAAAGTCAACGTGCTCCTGACAAACTCTGGTTTTGCTGCTCCACCACCAGTGGCTCCCTGTGCTTGCTGAATATTTGGCCCCAATTACCGGGAATATTTTTTCCAGCAGCCTTTTTCAAAAAGCTGCCCTGCACCCCACAACACTGATCTCAGTGAGATGCAAGAGTGCTGAGAAGGGACTGAGAGGGGATTTTGGAACTGCAGGAACAACTTCAGGACGAGCTGGGCACTGAACAGCCCAGCAGCAGCTCTGCAGAGGAATTTTGGCTCCCATGGAGGCAGCAGGAAGCCCTTGCACGGTGGCAAAGGACAACTGCACCAGCACACACACAGAGCAGCTCCAGGGCAACTGCTCCCCTCTGCTTGGCACATGGGAGGTGGCTCTGGAATGTTGTGTCCAGGCTTGGAACACCCATGAGGAGACAGAGATCCAGAACCCAGACAGGGTGACCCAGCAGAGGCCACCACACAGGGAGGGGACCAGAGCACACCAAGGCCCATGGAAGTGGCTTCAGTCAGCCTGGGACAAGGGAAGCTGAGGAACAATTGGCATTCCCTGCCAGAAGCAGGATGCAGAGAAGCTGGAGCTAAACTCTTTTTTATAGATCCACGGGGAAAAGACAGGACAAAGGTTGCAGTAAGGGAAATTTTGATTGGCTATATGGGAAAAAAAAGTTCAGAATTAAACTGATTAAGCATGAAGCAAGTTGCTCAGGAGAGTGGAATCTCCATCCTCAGAGACTTTCAAAACATGGCTGGACACGGTCCCGAGTAACCTGATTTAACTTACAAGAGGGCCCTGCTTTGAGCAGGAAGATCAAGGCCTGGATAACCTCCACAAATCCCTTCCAGCCTAAATGTTTTTAGGGTTCTGTGATTTCTAAAGAGAGATTAGAATTAAATGAAAAAAATATATACAAGAGATCCTTGAAACGCAATCATAACATTGCTGCTTTTACGTTTCAGAGAACTAATGAGAGCCAATTAAAACACAGAGCCCTTCACTGTATGTGAACTTAGACTGACCAAGCATACTTCTTTAGAGGTAAATAATCACCAAAATTCTTTCAAAACACAGTGTCTTTTCAGAATAAGAAATGACAGGTCACCTCTTAACCTTTCCTTTACATAACTGATAGTATTTTTTCAAAGCATTGACTTATTGCCATTTTAGGGATGGAGGATGTTCTTTCTTGCAGTTCTGTGTAGAGGTGACAGCATTGCTTCAGCACAACAGATTCTGCCAGGATGGACAATACTGATGTTCTTGGCCATGTGCAAACAGCAATTTATAATCTGGGCATAGAAAGAAGAGTATACTCCATTTCTTATCACCAGGACAAGAGAGCTGTTACAAAGATCAGGCATGCAGTTTGTGTCCTGGATTCACTCTCCCACTTTGCTTTTGCACCAAAACCGGAAAATTTGGATTGCCACTACATGTAGAAAACCTGCAGAGCATTTATTTTCTTTAATCTTCCACGTGAGTTTTCATGGCGAAGGGGAACAATGCATAAGTAGAGAAAGACACTACATGAGAGCAGAAGCCATCAGTATGCTAGATTTCTTCATAATTAAAATTGACCTAAGTTCAGTTTCTGAGAGCAAATTTGAGGATTTTTTTTATTAACATGCTAATATGTCGCCGTGTTCTACACAAACTCCTAATTTGTCCAAAAGCCAAACTCGTTACTCACCAGTCCATTTACAACGTTTATATTCATCAGGTCAATGACTTGCTGAGAGTGAGCTACACAAAGCTCATTAGTTTAACAGGTTTATTTTCATTGTACTTTGGTTCCTAAACTAAAGTGTTTTCTCTGCATTAGCTGTGGTTAGGTAACCAGAACGTGAAGGGTTATTGCTGGTATGTAACACAGGAAATTAGTAAGATTTGAATGGTTTACTGTGCCAAAAAAACACTGCTAAAAGCACTGCTAATTCAAATGTTTCTCCATTCTGGGATATGACAGTAACATGGTAATTTAGCACCATGGTGGAGCACATTGGAAATTCTCTGTACCATTTGTCATAACCAAAAGACTAAAACAAAACAAAAATTCCTATTAAAAAAAATATTTTAGCTCAGCTTCACAGATAAACTTTTCCAAATAATTGTTCTGAAGGATATATAAATATGGCCAAGTGCCCCATGCTTTGAGAGAGTTGTTAAATGTGTCAGTTTATTCCTGGGACTGCTTTCCTACTGCCCAGATAGAAGCAATGGAATAGCATAGAAAAGAACATTGAGATGGACTTGACAAAGCCTCTGCCACCTCTCACTTAGCAAAACCCTACAGGCAGGCCAAAAAATTGGGGAAATCCCATTGTGTGAGCAGAGAAGGGATAAACCCTCGATAGTAGAGAACACAGGAGGGAATGTGAGAGCTGGAAGATGGAGCTTGGGGAAGGCAAAGGATGAAACATCATCTTGTTAACTCAGAACAACCACAACACTGATAACATACTTTATTAGAGGGGACTCATTGCCAGACACTGTTGTAAAGCTTGAATATAAAAGAATGAAACAAACTTGAGGTTGCTCTTCAAAATTTTACCTTACCCTGCTGTCCATACATATCACCCACAAACAACCTTTGATTTGTCTGGCCAACTTCAGTCAAATGAATTAAATGCTAGAGAATTATTATTATTTTAATATTTGTTTTTAAAGGTTTGAAGAAGTGACCATAGGTGCCAGAAGCTGGTTCTGTCTTGGCATGAAGGGGAACATTTCAGCATCTGCAGCTCAGTCAGACTAAAGGCACTGTGGAATGCAGCAGTCTGTTGCCCAACTGTTAATTTGGGAATTCAAGAGGGAGTTGTGGATAGAATGGCGATATTTTGTGGGTAAGCAAAGAAAACAGGAGGGGTTTGGTCACTGAAGTGAAAAGCATTGATAATGAGAGGCCAGAGACTGGGTAATGCCAGTAGTGCCCTTGGGATGGAAATGAGTGAAACTCTGAGACCCTGGGCTGTAGCTGCTGCTTTGGGAGCAATGCACTGCTCGTGTTCACCCTGCAGGGATCTGAGCTGCAAACTGGGCAAGTGCCACCAGAACAAGGAAAATCAGTTCTACAGGCAGGAGGTCTAACACCCAGAACTGGAGATGTGAGAGAGAAACGAAGGTCACTGACTGATGAGGCCTTCCAGACCTTAGAATGCAACTTCAGCAAAGAAATTCCAACTTTTACAAAGCAAATTTATTACCCTGTGCATAGCCCAGTAAATTAAACTTCACCCTTTCAAATTTAGATAAGGCATTAGTATTTTCTTGCTTCTTATTATGCAGGTTTGTAATCTGTGGGTTGTTTTTGTTTGCCTTGCATTTTTAAACAGACACTAAGGCCAGGCCTAGGAATTGACAAAAGAGATCTAAAAAGTTCTGTATTTACCAGTACAAAAACAAAAAAAAACTGTGCTGGTTGGCCAATTTAGACAATATAACACCCAACACTGAGAAGTAAGCAGAGTAATTTAAATGCTGTCACATCATTCATCACAAGAACATTAACCTTTCAAGTGTGGCTAAAGCAAGCCCAATTTCATTACTCCCTAGAGGATTCACCTTGGCAATATTCTGCAGTCCCTCCAGGCTTTTCTGTGCAGATGTAGGGGGTCTTCTTTGATCTTTTCCTCAGTTCTAGAGGAATGGCAATAGCCAACTCACATTTTATCACTGAGTCACACCATGAAACCCAAGGTAATGCTAGACACGTATTGCCCCTTGCATTACTGTTTTTAATCCTATTTCTTATCTCTGCCTTCTCTGATTCACTTCTGTCATTCATCTTTGTCTCCCCAGAGGAAAGTGAATTGCATTTTATCAGTGAGGAAAATGAGGTTTTTGGGAAATCCTTACATTGATTATAATGAGAACACTGGAATAAGATTCAAAGTAGATAAACTTCCTTTTTGAAGTTGGTTAGTAATTTCATTTCTCAGTGCATATGAAAAAAATCTCCTCACAAATGAGGTGTGAGAATGCATGATATTTGCCATCTTCATTTCTTTCTAAGGAAAAGAGCAAAATCTCTAGAAGGCAAAGCAATATTAAGGTAGAATCAAGAAAAGTTCTTTTGCCATGAGTGATAACAGCAGAAAATTCAGAAAACTCTGATACAGTGAATGGATGGGTGGCCCCAGCCAGCCTGAGTGGTTGAAAGTTGTGTTGGGGAAAAGACCCCAGATAATTTCCATCCACTGTGCCCAAACATGCTGCAGGTCATTTGGCACCAAGGTTGTTTAATTGCCTGCAGCAATTTGGGTCTTAATTTGTGTCCATTAGCAGATCCATCAAACATCCAGCTGATTCCCTAGCATGGATATTTGCTTAGGAACAAGGTTTTCTAAATATTTTGTCAGCTTGTAATGCAACTGGCATGGGGACAGCTTGGCTTTTCATTTCTTTGGTCTTAGATAGTCTTAAGAGGGAGGAGAGACTGAACAGGTCAGGAGATGTTTGCATTTTTTTTTCCTAACAGCATTTCTGTATTGAACAGGAATTAGCTGTACAATTATATTTTATCCAAAAAAACTACCACAAATGAAACTTGGACTGCAGAAAACCTTAATAAACCTTGCACATAAAACATAATAAATACTGAATTCTGTATAACTGTACAGGACAGAAAGGATGAACCAAATAGAAAGGCAGCAATCCCGCCCCAAGTAGAACACACACCAACATCACACCTACATAATTACATTTGCAGAGCAATTCACAAGCCAAAATATTGTTGTACTGTGATTTTTCCAGAAGTCATTGAATTAACAATCTCTAACTCAGTTGTATACAGAGACATGAAAAGAGTTGCTCAATTTCATTATTTAAATTGGACCCTTGTGTATTTCAGTTCTATGGGACCTGAACCCAAAAAACCTCTTTGTTTGCATATTTAAATCCTGTGACTGTGCCACAAAAAATCAACTAAGCCAACATCACTTACCAAGATATCATTGTCCCAAGTAAAACATGTAGTTATGTAATTATAGGATTTATGAGAAACTGATGTAAGGCAAAGATGTTTATTTAAATATCACAGCACGAGGTCTCAGCCTGTCAGCCACACATGTAACAGGACTAATTCCATCCAAAGAACAGCTCATGGGGTTTTGCTGCTTTTTATAAAAGGAGCAGTGTTGCAGATGATTGAGCAGATATTTTAAACAAGTCAAAAGCAGCAGCTGGGAAAGAATGTAATTATAAAACAGGTAAGAGCACAAACTGTTCTGGTGAAGCAGAAGTAATCACAGCAAAGAGTGAACCAGGCTCTGCCATAACAAAAAGCAAGTTCTACTGGGATGTATTTAGCAATATTTCTGCACTTGTCCTTGCATTATTACAGAATAAACAAGAAGCACTAGAAGGCAGCATTGGTTGTCTGGTGGCTTGAGGAAACCCCATCAACTTTAGATGCACAGTAACAGACAGGAATGGTGAGTAAATTTGTAACTTCCATTCTGAAAGAAATTTGCATCAGCAGCATTGTCCCTCTCTGAGACAGGACACCCCATACACCAACATTCAAGTAAAAATAAGAAAACAACCCAAACAAATCCAGCAAAAGAAAAACAGTTCTAAAATATCTAAATATTTTAAATATTTTTTTTCCCCCCCAAAATAAAACCAGACAGAAAATTGCTCTGGCTCCAAGCAGCTGCACATGCCAGTCCTAATTCTGGCAACAGCCTCAGCTGCTCCAGAAAAGATAAGGGCATTCCATAAAGTCCTCTTAAAGGCAGGGCAAGTGCTATCAGGGAGCACAAACCCCAACATCCCCATCCTAAAGGTGCCAGGCCTAGAAAACTTATCAGCCCTTGGAATGCCTGGCAGGGCATCAGCAGGGCCTTCACTCAGGATGAGTTATTTGCTCTTTCATTTCCATTTCAGAAGCAGGATTATGGAACAGCTACACTGTTCTGGCCAAGCAGCCACAAATACTGAACATCTTATGGTTTTTAGCACCCTGTGAGCCAACTGGGGAGGTTTCCCTAATGATCAGTCACGTATGGGTCTGACTGTGCTGGAATTGGTACAATTTGTGCTTCACCAAGACAGAATTTTTCAAGCAAAATCCCAGACTTTGATTCAAACATTCCAAAGATACCTACTCAGAATATCACAATCCTGCCCTATCACCACTATCTTTGCCTCCAACGCTTTCACAGAAAGATGTCTGCAGTTTCCCATCAGCTCCCCCTGAACTAGATTCCCAGTGAGAACTCAACTGGTCCAGGTATTTTCCAAAGAAACAGCACTGATACATTCACACATTACAAATCTAAACCCAAATGTTACTCACAGGCAGGAAGTATTTTCTCCAAGTGTCACAAAACAGACGATGGCACCTTTTCACAACTGGGCACAGAAACTCTGCAGAGGCTCAGAGGAATTTCCCAGTGAGCACCCTGAACTTCTTCTCTAATTTTGCCCATTTTAAGTGCTGTGCTCTGTCAGAGGTGTGCTGCCTCCCTCACCTGTGAGGCTTCACTTGCATTTTAGAGACAACACCTTCCACCTGGAGCAGGAGCCCTCCAAAATTCCCAGCTGCCTTGCTCTCCATATTCCAGTCTGTCCTAAGGCTCTCAGCTCCTACTCTCCACATCTAAACTCATCTCACAAGAGCAAATACCTGGCATAACATATAAATTCTCTTGCCAATTTAGAAGCAAGAGTTTTTTGGTTTACCATTCTCTACCCAACAGCCTCATAAATTTTAGATTTTGCTTGTTTGTTTTGAGGGTGTTTCTTTGCTTTTATTTTCCCACTCTCTAGCCAACTTAATAAGACTTGATTTAAATGGTCATTCTGGAAGACTGTGCACAATAAAAACAAAATGAAGTCTTTAAAGAGTACCACAGTTCAGTCCTTCATATCTAGGGGTGATGGCTGAAAAATTCTTAAGGTGAGTTCCTGATATCCAGTATCAATTTGAATCTTCAAATGTTCAAATACCACCCTTGCCTGTCTCCTGAATCCAAAGTCCACAATCATGGCCCAGCATTCACAAACACTCACTTCTTACAGATAAATGTTGTTACTGATTTTAAGATAAGACAGATTCTGCCAAAACTGGAGAGAAGGAAACTTGGCTTTTTAATCTTTTGAGATGAATAACTGTTCTTGGATGCTCCCTACCAGAGAGGAATGCATGGGGAGCTGTTCCTTATAAAACAACGTTCTTGCACAAGGAGTCCATCCTGGTCCTCTGGAGCTCAGTGAAGTAGCTCCCAAAGATTATATCACCAGCCTCTTAAAGCAAGAGGAAAAGCCTCTCAAACTGTGGCTCAGGTGTGTTACTCACAGTTCATGTTTTTATCACCTTTATACAGGCTTGGTTGTGAAAGGGAGCAGTATCAGGAATTAAATAGCAGTTATTAAAGCACAAGAAGCAGCATGTTGGGCACAAAGCCTTTTCTCAGCTCGTTAAGATGCTGCTGACATTGGCCTTTTAATCCTGGTTGCCTACGGGCTCCTCCATCAGCCTGTCTCCCCATCTCTCCCAGCACTAACTGGTCACACCAGTAACAGCATGTTTGAACCACTCTGCTGAGGTTTAATTACTGCATTTGATGGCATCTGCATGATACAATTTCACACTGTTATGAAATATTAATTGCTTTCTGTGCTGTAGAATAGAACATATTCAAGTGTGAAAAATAATGCTATTACTGCCTTCATGATTTTTTAAACCAAATATTTTAGATTATTTCTCCATTATCACTAAGACTATCTAAAAGATTCTGTGTTTCACCTGAAGAAACCATACATTTACCCATAGTCCTCCTTACCTCTTTGACTAAAAGGAAGTTCCATTACTACTTGAACAATATTTCTCTCTCACTGTCACCTTCTGCCACTCAAGGCAAAAGTACAGAACCACTATTGTCTCACACAGCGAAAAATAATTTTTTCTTTTATATAAACAATAGTTTCTTTACCCCACATACTCTGCCCACTCTCTCAAAAATGATTTCTGTCTTAAGTCATTGCACTGGTGAGATGATAAATTAGAAATGATAAGAGAGAGAGGTTCTCTTTATGGAAGAGTACGTGCAATTGTCAAAATTTCATTTTGTTAAAAAAAAAGAAAACCAACAACTTAAAAAAAAAAAAGACAAGAAGGTCTATGGTCTTAAGAGGAGAATATATTCTTCAAATGATTTCAGACAGCATCACTCTTGGCAAAATACCAAATAAGTATCACAGATGATTTGTTATTTGAATACAACACACATTTTAAGGCTAATTTTTAAGCTCAGCAGCTTAAATTTCCTAGATTACTTTAATTAGGGACAGGCAACATGTCCGGACTCAGTTACAAAGAGCAAACACTGCAGAACATGCAAAGCATTCCCTGCAGACCCAGGGAAACCTTTGCCATCTGGAACCAGGATGAACTTCAGGCAGGGACTGCAGCAGGGCCAGGATTTCAGAGCTCTGGTTTCAGCAGCTCAGCCTCTCCTTCTTTCTCATCCATGTAGAGGAGATCCAGCATCACAACAAGTCATGGGAATCCTGATTTATTTTCTTCCCTCTACAGACCAGAGGGAAGAAAATCCCAGAACTGGTGCATGCCATGGGCACTCTTCCCCTGCCTGGCCTGCTTGGTGGGAGGGGTAAGGAAGCACAGAGCCTCCTGGGGGAGTCTGAACCTCAGTGATTCAGAGAAAAAAAACCTCACAAAGTAATTAAAACCAATCAATGAAAGTTACTGTAAATAAAGAGATCTCCATCTCTACCTAAAAGAGAAGGTGGACCATTCTTTTAAAAGATTTTACTACCAATACTATGAAAACGAAATATTTGTCAGTGCACTCATAAATATATACATTTAAGTAAGAAGAATATGCAGCAATTGCCTCAAAATAAAGCAAGTTTAATGTTCCAAGGCTGAAAGAGAATGAGCAGATTCACATCACTCATTTGGGCAGGGATCATTAGCCAATACAGATCACTGCAGTGTCAAAACTCAAGAATTATTTTGATGGATTTTTTCTCCTCCAAGGCATTTATTTCTAAGATAAAGCAGGTGAACCAGTGACAGGTATACCTGGAGGAAGTATCTGGAATATTTTCCTCGAGGGTTAAGATCCAATCTATAGGGCTTTCATAACCAGACCAAAAAAAAAAGAAAAGTGTTTCTTAACCAAGTAGAAAAAAAGCTAAAAAACTTTAGTCACATTGGAGCACACATGAAAAATGTTTGGTTTTGAAAAAAAGATGCAATGAAGTAGCTTTGAGTGGGTTGGAATGAAGTAGAATAACATTGCAAGTATATAACTGGATAATAAATGAGAAAGAGGGTTGGATAACCAAACTGAGATTAAATAACCCACTTGGACTAATTCTTTAGCAAGTCCTGTAATTTTTCTAAATTTAAAGTAATAGACAAAATGTTACTGACTTATCTCTCTTTTCCAAGTGGGGAGAAAATCCTACTACTAATTCTAATACTATAAAAAAAAGTCTTGTTTTATTCAAAAATAATTAAGAACAACATCTCCATTAATCTTGATATGGATTCCATTCTGTAGCTTTTTCCTATAAGATGGAAAAATAAAAATATTTTCTTTCAAGAAAAGAATTTAAATTTGGATGGAGTAGACTTATTTTGAAACAAAAGCACTTTTAAAGCCTTAAAACCTTTGTAAAACAGATTTTCCATTCTGTTCCAAAGTGGATTAGTAATATCCTTGGAGACATGCAAGAACTCCAGCCAGAGGCAAGCCATGCTGGAACACAGAGAGCAGACATTAAAAAGGAATGCTGCCATCCCACTTCAAACACAAAGTTTTTCACAGTGAGAATTTTATTGTTTTAGGAAGAACACAGAGAGACAGATGAGAACTGTGAAGAACCAGACCACCAGTTAGGTAAGGGAAACTCATGGAACACACCAGAAAATATGACTTAGAGAAGGAAAAATTCCACTTGTAGCAAGTAGTTCTGGACACCAAGGGAAGGAAGAACTTTGATAAACATTTCTTTTAAAAAAACTCCCATCTAAGATAAGGGTGGTAACCAAGTCCATAACCTTGACAACAGCAATTTACAAAATAAGCTAAAATGCCAGTTTTGCTGTACAGTAAAATCAAATTAAAAAGTGATAAACAGAAGCCCTCCTCAGACAGTAATCTAAACAGCTTGTGGAGCAGAATGAAATGCCACGGTTATGTTGTCTAGACCAATAACCCCTTGCTGGCTTGTATCTCCATTACACTGGAGACATTTTCAAACATTTTCCAAATTAGGGTATTTCTTTCAAACTTAGTAATTACATTCATTACTTATTAGCAACACAGGCTGCAGGAGATTTAATTATTAGTTGGCCTCAAAAGACAATCCAATTTAGGCACAATTTCTGCTGCTGTCTCAGTCATAGCAATGAAGACTTGATAATGTAGACAGGAATGAATATAATAACGGTGGATTAAATAAAAAAATTAAATACTCCATCTTTTCTTTTAACTTTAACAGAAATTACCTCAGTTTATTTGGCAAAGATACACATTTTAACAGTAACTGGAAACTACTGATTCTGCCAAACTGTGCTTCTCTATAGGCAGGTTGATTTCTGGGCAGTCAACTTTACTAAGCTAAAGCTTCAAAACTACAAAAGAGTGCTGAGAATTTTTAATAGAAACCCCCCAGGTTTCCTAAAGGAGCTGGACACATGGAAGCAGAAAGAAAAACCCTCTGCTTTTGGTTTTAAATCTTGCCCCAGTTATTTACAAGCATATAATTATTAACTTTCACTTGGTACAAATGGAAACCAAATCCAAACAAACAAAATAAACTTCAAATAGAACAAACAACCCACAAAGACAGCACCACTTAGGTGCTTAATCACGCAGAGAATCAAATACGAGCGCAAAAACACCAACCACAATGAAGGGAAAACATATTAAAAGAAAAATAACTCTACCTCAGAATCTTTCCCAAGCTTTGTGTGGAGCTTCACTGGGCCTCACATCAACTCACCCTGGAGCTGGGCTAGAGGGAGGTGCCTGATGGCACCAGCCATCCCTGCTGCCAGCAGGGCCCTCTCTCCTGAGCAGGTAGGGGCTTGTTTTAGGCTGGGCATCAGATCCTTCAGAGCTCCCTTTCAAGGTGTTTTCAATCTGGCTTTACAGGACACTCTTCATTTCCTCCTCCTGTGTTTTATATGTGTATCACATGCCCAGGGGCTTGGTGTGAAGGCTTAATTGCTGGCTCCAGATGCCACAGGAACCAAATCACTGAGCTGATCATGGCAAGAAACACAGCTGGTCCTGCTCACAGTGGACTTGAACTGGGATGGATCCTCGTTCAAAATCACAGTGACAAATAATGTCACTGCCTTAAGTTTGATCTCAGAGCTTTCAGCATTTGGTGAAGCATTTAGATGGAAGGATGGCATTCATGCTCCTGTTTTCACAAGGATCACCCCAAACCCTTTACACTGTGACAACACCTTCCAGCTCGGTGTGCAATCACTGCTGTAAGATTATAATGCACAAACTGTTCTCCCCTTCCCTGCCTCAAGAATTAGGAGCAGCCTTGCTATGGCAGGCTCAAGCAAACCTGTCCATGCCAGCTTGGTTCTCTGCCACAGGTTTGCCAGCTCCTCACCATTTACAACGTGTGTACAATCCTTTTGCCAGGAAGGGCTCTCAGTGGAGGAGCAGCATCTCCTGCCTGAGACACCACAACAGGCCCTGGAAGGGAATGTCCCCCTTTCCTTGGACCAGACTCCTGCAGAACCTGGAGAACAGCTTTTCTCCCTGAGGAAGGGCTCTGAGGATACTGGGGACAGTGGCCAGGAGGAGCAGGAAAAACAGAGAAGCAGCCTCTTTTCCCCCCCAGTTTCTTTCAGTACCCCAATTTACTCAGGCTGCCCCAGCAAGCCCCACCTTCCAGGATAATTAGTTGTGCCCTCAGGCTTTGGATTGCAGAATTTGCTTTTGCCTGCACAGGTGGAATGGCTTTCTTGCTGCTCCACTAGAACGAGCACAAACAACAAAGCCACTGTTTGTCCATGATACTCTTGAAGGATATTAAAAAATCTGCTCTGTACATAGGATGTGGATGAAAAAACTGGGAGAAAAAAGAAACTGCAGGAACTAGGTTTTCTGTGAGATCGCTGGGTAAGCTGAAAATTTACATGTCTTTAAAACCAAGCCAGGCAATCAAGGAAGATTTATGCTTGTAGAAATGTCTTAGAAGTTTCTGCTGATCTTCTGCTTTGCAGCTTCTCCCTTTTGCAGAAAATAACCAATTAAGATCAGTTCAGAACACGGTCCAGGCTCTGCCACAGGTCTCCTCAGAAACACAACCCTCTTCTCCCTGGAAAATGCAGGGAAGAGGGAGAAAGTTGCCCAGACCCAGCAGGCTAAGACATGTCAGGCCAAGCAATCAGTGGTCAGGTGTAACAGAGATCTGAGCTGGTTAACAGCTTTACCCTGCTGAAAACATATTTTCCTCTCTTTCCATGCAGACTGAAAGGATTAGAGATGATTAGGAAGAAACCAAGACACATTACTTCACTCAGAAGAAAAGATAACTTGGTGCCGGTGGGACTATGCAGCATTTCTGTGGTATCCAAACCTTACCAGATTAATTTACATTTTATCTTCATTTACATATCTGCATAATGTATACTCAGTGCAGAAGGATATTTTAATGTAGCGGCAAATTTTGGAAGTTCCAGGCATGGAATTTGTGCTCAAAAGACATGTTTCATGGAGCAGACATGGGAATGTTCCTGCTCTTCCTAACCCTCAGACCTCAAGGCTGTAGAGCCCTGCCAGGCTCCAGGCCAGGGGCACTGAAGGGCAGGAGATTCCCCCTTGATATAAACAGGGATGATTTCTGGGATCTTCCATTAACATTTTCTCTAGAAATTCACTCAAATGGCAGCACCAAACCAACAAAGGCTCTCTGAGAACACGAACAAAGCAAATATGAATAAAGGCATGGAGGTTGCTGGATGGATGTGGCTGCACCAATTCCTGCACCACGATGTTTTGTAAACCTGCCTGGCATTTTAGCAGTTGGAGAAATAAGCACCAAATTCCATACAAAGGCTTTAATATTCAGCTTTCATAGAGAATTTGAACCTCAAATGCTCAGGTCACAGCTTACATCTGTACTTCTCTGTAAAGAGTGCCTTTGCCTGGGTTCGAATGAGCAGAAGGTATTCAGTCTACAAATATGCTTCATAAAAGGAATCTCACATTTTAAATAATGCATCTTTTCTCTCGAATGGAGAAGTGGAAGGTGCAGTTCCATGACATTGCTACATCAATTAACACCTAGTTTCAGCCAAAAGAGCTAATCCTCACCTTCTAAAATAGAAAAGAATGAGGTAATAAAGTTCAGTTCGCTGAATTATTGAAGAATCTGCACTCATTTGAGGAAATTATGTGATGGAAAAAAATATTTTTTGAAGTGCTATTGAAACTAGTTTTTAGAAAAATGACCTTCAGAAGTTAATTTGCACAGCAATTTATGGAAAAAAAATATAAAGGCCTTTAATGTGAGCAAACTGGAAACAGGGTAGTTTTGATTTCTGATCTTCCCATTCAACTGAAGGACCAGAAAAATAAAGTTATTCCCACAGCCTTAGTTAATAAACCCACAAGCTTATAAATAAACCAACCTACTGTGCTATTCTGATTCCTAATCCTTGGTTGAATCATTTGTATCAGATGTAAAAAAAGGAAGTATTACACCTTTATCAGGAGATCTTACACTACTCAACAGAACTATTAAAAACATTATTTCTTCTTCATGCCCACAAAAGAGATGCAGAGGGTTGAAATACACAAAGAAGTTTCTGCAGGGCAAGAAAGGGGATAAACCTGAAGAGCTCCAGTTATTCCATGAGAAATAGATGCATGCACATCCTTATCTTAACAGGGAGTCATTTCAAAAGCGGATAAAGCCTTGTCTTACCTCAGGAGGTGAATGGGAGGTGGATTATCCTGTCCTGGGCTAAGAAGGTCTGTTTGGCAACCCTGCTGAGAAGCTGAAGCTTATTTCAAGTTTACACAACGGTTATTTATACCCTGAAACAACTTGTTTAGATATCCCTGATCAAAGGGAGTTGTCCCAGCTCAGTGACAAAGCCAGGACACATCCATGCATCCACTGTGGAGCCGGGCTGGGAGAGCTGGGGGTGTCCAGGGAGACCTCAGAGCCCCTTCCAGTGTCTAGAGGGGCTCCAGGAGAGCTGGAGATGTTCTTGGGACAAGGGATGGAGGGACAGGACACAGGGAATGGCTTCCCATTGCCAGAGGGCAGGGATAGATGGGATACTGGGAAGGAATTCCTCCCTCTGAGGGTGGTGAGGCCCTGGCATGGGTCTCCCAGAGAAGCAAAGTTCTGAGCACAGTTCTCATTCCTTTGGTGTTCAGGCACCTCATACCTGAGAGAGAACAGAAGTGCAACTCACAGCAAAACTCTTGTTCCAGGTACTGGCAAAACAAATGTAACCATTTGTTGATCCTAATTGAAAAACTCTGTCCCAAAGAGTATTTCCCCAAGTGCATTATGGAAACCACCTGTGTCAGCTTTGAAGAATTCAATATTTGCAGGGAAAGTGGTGTTGTACCAGATACTGCAGAGCTGAGGGTAACAGCTGGACTGATCAGCTCCAGTCATTGCAACATGGAATTCCCAGCATCATTAGAGTTTGGTTAAAAAATCCACATCAAAAAGAAGACTATCCAGTTTTAATATTTCCACCCTTTATAATATATATGGGCAAATATCTTTCTGCAGCCTTTCTGGTAGAGGTTTTGCTTGGCCTTTTAGTTTTACTTGTTTACTTCAGGACGTGTCCAAACAGCTCATGTCAAGCAAGAATGAGAGTTCTAAAATCTTAATTGCCAGCTTGCTGGTAGATATTGCCTGTTTGCAAATGATAAATGAGAAAACTAGATGAAAAAAAGGAGGAGGAGGGGAAGGAAATAACTATTTTTTTAATGTACTGTAACTTTTATATCTTAACCTACCTGAAGAAGTTGCAAAAAGCTCAGTTAGATGAAGCACCCATTTGAAAAAATCTACTCCAGCAAACGTGGTTTTCTTGGGGGAAAATAAATGTAAAACATTTAAATAATACATCTCAGCTAAGAAAAATGGATTGCTGACCCATGCCTTGGAGCTTTATATTTTTTTGCCAGTAAAGATGCTATTTTAAGGTTTC
Source organism: Lanius collurio (assembly GCA_020086605.1). Classification (NCBI taxonomy): domain Eukaryota; kingdom Metazoa; phylum Chordata; class Aves; order Passeriformes; family Laniidae; genus Lanius; species Lanius collurio. The sequence continues at coordinate 1,357,816 of JACBWW010000027.1, forward strand.
AATTAGAGCTGGTTTGAAAGAAGCAGTGAAAAGAAATGCGTTGGTAATTTGACCAAATTAACTCCAGTTTTGATGAAAGCCAGCCACTTTGAGCAACTTCATTTACAGGCATTATAAAGTCAGTGTCATTTAGTTCTTAATTTTAAATTCTTCATGTTTCTGATTGTAGTAATTCTCTTGACACAGCAGCCATTCAGTGTAACATTACACCAGGAGGCACAGAAAAGTGGTTTCTCTAACTTGTCATGCCAGTTTTGCAGTTCAAGCTCTTCTCAAATGCTGCTTTTGGCAACTCATATTGTGCAAAGATTATGAAAGAGGCATGTTGGAGTTTCTAAAGGATACTCTATGAAGGCAGCTGCCTCCCTCATTCCTACAGTGCCTCAGTAATTATTTCTCATCCTACAGGGCTTCTAATAGGTAATTTTATTATCAGGATTAATCAAGGAGAATGATTCATGCTTAGTGAAAAGCATGGTAAGTTCAACACAACATTAGGATTGAAAAATGCACAAAAGTCTGAAACTGAACTCACAACGGGATGCAGCTTTCACAACTGGCTCATGCAGACTGCTCTCTCTGCTGTCACTTCCAAAAATACAGTTCTATTCCAAGAGTGACAAAATAACAAATGGTTCCACACCTGCTTCACTTCACTAATGGTACAGAAATGGGTGCTTTGGCTTGTTTTCCTAAACTGATGTAAAACAAAGGGATCTGAAAAGGAAGGAAGGGAATGGAGAAACTACAACTTTTAATTTTGTTACTGAATCCACAAAAATTCAAGTCCCAGTTCATATCTCTTTTGGAACATAAGATTGTCTTTCCTTATAGTGTCAGCTCTAATAAACACCATTTAAAGTGTCACTTTAGAGCAGCTCAGTGCCTTTTTTATTGGGCTTATATGGGACCAGAACCTCCTGGTGCAGAACACCTATAGCTGGAGATCACATCTTGCTTAGGAAGAGACCTATAAGGAAGCATGTACATATTTATGAATTCTCCTTTTATTTATTTTTTTTTGTGCTAAAAGCAAGCCAGCAAGATTAGAAATTTTCAGGTAGCTCTGAGATATCAGAGTACCTTGATCAGACACCACCACATTGTCCCTGTGTTTCTCCTTCTCAGAAAAATAAAATCACCTCTGCAACAGACCCTTCTGGGAAGATTGGATTTACTCTGAGTTCGCCCACAAATGTTAACTCAGGACTGAGGACAACAGCCAGACAGCAGTTTAAAACTCCAGTGCCCTAAAGGAAAATATATAAGCATATTTTTCAAGTCCAATTAAAGTTTTGGCTCTGAGTGTTTGGCAGAAGGAGAGAGTAAACATTTTATGACTTGTCTTTGCATGGAGGATGCTGTGAGGAGTTCATGTATTAACTAACAAGGTCCCTGTGAGTCATTTTTGACTTTGTGAGAGGGACAAGGGGATCAGAGAATGGAGGGGATGCAGACTGCCCTCGAAGCTGTTTTATCCTCACTCCTGGGGGCAGGGTGTTCAGTACTGTGTTTGGAGAGAGAAAAAAAAATTCACTTTCATGGTAACTGATTTTAACACAGGAAATCAAACAGTTTCTTTGCAGGATGCCTCCAGCTCCTCAGCTCTGCATAGGACTGATGCTTATCTCTGGCAGCAAAAAATGGTAACAACTGTTTCTAGACCTTGAAAGGAAATCAGGGCAAATGGGATGTGAGGAACTACTGCAGTTCCCGTAAGGACTTTTGAAGGCAATTCCTGGAAAGACTCTAGATCCAAGATTTCCTAGAAAACCTGGGAAAATTCCTAGGAAGGGTCTAAATCTAGGATGGGAAATTCTTAGAACAGCACAGAAAGTACTTCAGGTTCTAGATCCAGAAATCTCTATAAAAAGTGAGAAAATGCCAGGAAAGGTTGTAGGTCCAGAAACTGTAGAAAAGGTCTCTGTCCAGGAATTCCTGGAAAGATCATTCAGGAATACCTGCAAAGCCCAGGAAAAGTAGAAAAGATTTTGATCAATTAATTCCCAGAAAGTGATAAGAAATTCTTTGAAAATTTCTCAGTGCAGTAAATCATAACAGAGGTCTGAATCCAGGTATTCCTGGGAAGGGTCTTGATCCAGGATGCCCAGGAAAACTCCTAGAAAGCCTCAGATATTCCTAAAAAGTTTATAGACATCAGAATTTTAAAAAATACCATATCCTGAATGTTGTTTATTCTAAGTTGCTTAAACAAATTGTTTGAGTAACTTTTACATTTCATCACTTGATTTAAAGCCAGTAACACTTCCCATATGGCCAAATCACGTCCCAGCTGAGCATTCTGGTACTGGAAAGGTGAATAAAATTGGAGTGTCTCTTATGAAGTTTCCTCATTATCTGTGAGGAAGAACTAAAAAAGCACCAAACCCCAAACAAACCCAACAAATGTACAGAGACACCTGTGAGTTATTATTTAAAGCATTTTGGTTCAACTGTCAGAGAAGCAATGTGGGCTTTGTCACCAAGTACTTCAAACCAATCCTGCTAATTAGGATTTCAAGTTTAACACTGACATAAACAGATTGGCAAACTAATTTTGGGATCTGCAGCTCAGGGGAGGTTTTTTCTAGTCTGGTCTATTTAGGAGGATGTGATGAATACCCCTGTTCTGAGAGGGGTCTTTCACATCACCACATATTCCATTTACACAGCCGGCCCCAACATTTAATCTCTCCAGAATCCAGTTAATTCCTCTCCAGCTGCTCTGACTTGATAATGCTGACAGAAAAACTTCACTTCAGTAGAACAAGCGGCTCTGGCCCTCAGCACCAATTTCTGAAGGAAGGAAACACCATTCTGTGACAATCCCTTTGCTGACCATAGCTGCACTCACCACTCACTGGAAGTAGAGCTGCAAACCTGGGGGGGAAAACTTTGCACTTCTGGGGTGCTCATTATCTTCTGAGAAGGTGTTTTTTTCCACAGGAACTGCCAAGTTTAACTACAGCCTTCTGCTCATAAACTAAGCTGAAAGACACCAATGATTTCAATGAGAAAATCCTCCCAAAAAGCACACAGGACCTTTAAAAGGGCAAAGTGCAGACATTAAAGGCCCAGCTGATTTCAGAAGGTTGCAGGAAAGAGAAAAAAAAATCTAAAGGCACAGGTACTTCAAAAGAAAAGAATGCAATTTATTTTCTGGGGGAATATGAAAGATAGGCCATGAGATCTAAAAAATACAGTGTCAATCAGATAAGGAAACATCAAATACTTGGATCAGGAAGATACCAACAGATTCATTCATGCAGCATTTTCCCTTTAAATCACCATTTCTCTGAGTTTATCTATTTTACATAGATCCACTCCATTCATTGTTTGCTGACTCAGAATGGTTTGGGACAGAAGTTTTTCTAAGGAAAAGCTAAAGCAGAACCAGATTCCCCAAGGTTATCTGTGCAGCAGGCAGCAAAGCATCATCCTTCAGCCTCACAATAAAAATAGCCCATACATTAATTACTATAGGGAATTTTTCCTGGCTATACAGACCCCAGAGAAACTCTGCTGAAAGAGAATTACACGTTAATGAGAGAAGCCACCATGAATAATAACTGTGTAAAGCAAAACGCCAGAGGTGCTAAAATCTTGGGTTTAATACCCTCTATTTTGTACAGAACACAATAGGACTCTTCAGAAACGTGGAAAAAGCCTTTCACATCGTAGTGCACCACGCCCTCCTTTGGAAAAGAGACAATCCCGTAGTGCTCTCTAGTGGCTGCCAGTCAAAAAACCTCAGCAGGCTGCACTGCCAAGTTTAAAAATACATAGAATTATCAAAATACTCGGGAGCCCCTGTAGTCAGCCCCGACTGCCTATGGAGAGAGCAGGCACTTGTGTTTGCATCAGCCCTGTGCCCAGGGCTTGTTCCTCCCGAAGGACTCAACTCCCCAACAGGACTGCAAATATTGATGTGCTTGAAATTACATGGCATAAATTTAACACATTTGATGATAACGAAGTGTATGAGGTGTCTCACAAGTTGGTATCAAAAGTGGCACCTTCTGACTCTTTAACAAACTCCAGCTGTGCCAGATTTCTTCCTCATCCTATAAATGGTGAAGGGAAAACCATTCCCTTCTGCTCTATCTGGACTTTGCAGTTGAGACACCCACGTTGCAAAATGGGTGCCTATTTTGGGCTATTAAAACTCTCTCACTGTGCTTAAAACACAATTCATAAACCAAGCCTGAGGCCATCAGTGCTGGTATAAAACCATCTGAGCAGAGACAATTTTGCTCTGCCCACAGTAAGTGACACATTTCATAACCACTGCCAGGTTACACTGCTCTTGTAAATTGTCTTACTACTAATAAAATTATCCATTGATATTTGTTACTTCAGATGCATAAGTAAAGGATAGATGGCAAAATTACCCTTTAAGATAATAAATTAATTCCTAGGATAGGTACACCAAGAATTCCCTCTGTCCAGCAACGTTTCCTCAGTGGATTCTCTCAGCTCCATCAGACATTTACTCAGCTAAATAAAGAACAAATCACTGAGTGTAAAACCACTACCAGGGGTTTGCAGTACCATCCATTAGCTCCAGGATTTCCTTGACAGCACAAAGGATTGCAGCCTGCCAGTTATAATTAAATAGAGCTCCCTATGGTCTTAAGCAGAGCTCCTCATTGCCCTGGATAGGAAAATGCAGGTTAAAACCTAAGAGCAACAGAAAATGGAGCCAAACCTGGTTCCAGGAACTGCATTTTCCAGAACTGGCAATATCTCTGTAAACAGCATGTAGATGACACTTGCCCTGGGTAGAATGCACAGGCTGTGACATTCCTGTGGTGTCAGCTGATGTTCTACTCAGGAAATCCGGTCAGAGCCCACATGAAAATTTCAGGAGTACATACTGTGCTGTTCAGATGCACATATAGAGCATCCTTACACATGGAGAGGGAGATTGCTTTTGACAGCTTCGGTTCATAATGCATTAATAAACAGAATTTCTGTAACAGCCATGAAGCCAAGGGAGAAAGAAGACGAAATGTTAAAATAATTCATGACTTCTGAATGATTTGGAAGAAGCAAACTTACTGGCATCTTCCCTCACTGATCTAATTGGATTTATTTCCACTTTCTAAGAGAGGAGAAAAACAACATCAGAAAAAAACCCTGTTTGCTAGTTCATTAAGCAAGGATATAATTACCCAATTATAAATACCACGGGTCATACAATCCTTAGCTGCATGAACATCCATCTCCATACAACATACAGGCTTACAAATGACAAGCAAGATTTCTAAGCAGTTGTTAATGTACATAATTAATTGCATATTTAGCAAAAAATTGTGTTCCAGGTCCCTGTATTGGGTTAGAATAAAACATTTTTACATTACATGTTAATAAAAAAAAAGTCTAGTTTTGCAACTGAACCTCAAAACTTGAAGGACTTGGTCTTGCAGCAGAGAGGTTTAAAGTATCTGTGTGGTTCACAGATTATGTTAAACTGATGTTGGGAATTCCTTTGCAATGCATTTTTTTTGTGCCTGGCCCTAAAAGGATACATTTGTATAACAAAGAGAGGCACATGTTGGGGACAAGAGAAACAAAGGGACTCTTTGTGGCAACCACGATTTTGGGCTTGACTTGCCAGGCAAGGTCTGCACTTTACTCGAAGTCATGGAACAGAAGATGCATCTAATTCTCTCCTGGGATAACTTAGCAGGTTAAAGGTTTGCTGTTAGGGCTGATCCAAGAAAAACAACCCCGGCCTCTGTCCTTGAAGGGAGATGTGATGGAGCTGCTGAGGAGCCTGACCTTCCAAAGCTCACAGCAAGATGGCATTAAAACAGCACACTGAGCTGCAGCCCAGAGGGGAGGGGATGGCCTAAGATTTCCTGCTGCCATGGCAACACCCACAACTGGCCAAAAAAACGATACTTAAAAAGTAAACCAAGTTAGCTGGGTTTTTGCTGAGGAATGGTTTCTCAGATGACTCACTGCATCTGCAAAAGAGCAAAGCACAACCTCCCCAGCAGTGATCTTGCTGCACATCCACATTGTGCCTAAAAGAGGATGCAAACTACTCCATAAGTCCTACAGCTCTGAGGGAGCAGTAACTTTACTGTGTAGGAATGGCATGAAGTCCTAGTTTTCCTTAAAATTAAACTATAAATTCCAGAAATTCGGCAGCTGTTCAGCTTTCCTTCCCAAGTCTTGCTCTGGGAGTTGGTGAGCAGGGAGTTGAATAGATGGAACCACCCCAAAGATTAATGTATCCAGGCAGCTAAAAACCCAGCACACAGGAGCACTTGGAGAGCATGTAGCATAAAATCACCACAGCATTTCTCCCAGGGAAAGCTCAGACCTCAAGCTTTAAATCAGTTCTCACTGCAGCCCTCTGAGACCTGGAAGTGCTGGCCATGACTCCTGGGCTGTCCTGCAATGCACAACTTCAGTCTCAGGACAGAAACTGCTCTGCTCACTTGGACCTTGCTTATCATGAGTTCCAAGCAGTTTGATCTTTAATTCTCTTGTCTTCAGCCACTGATCAGCTCTAGACTTCCTATATTTCCTTCCATGACTTGAAGCCCAACTGAGGTTGTATCCTCTGAGAGATGCTCATAAATCCTGATTATTATGGTCTTCACTGGATTTCAAGTCCCAAAGAACCGCAAACTGTGACCTTCTGAAAGAAGCTCAGCCACTTGATTCATGTGTCATGGGCCCCAAAAGTATTTTAACTGTCCAACTGCTGAATTTCATGTCTTACACACGAAATGGAGTGACAATAACAAAATGCCATTGAAGTAAATGTTGAAACCTACTGACATGAGTGGAATCAGGATTTTGTCCTGCAACTCTACATCACAGACTCATCAGCTCTCATCTAATTAGCACAGAGCACCACTTTTCCCTTTCCACCTCTGCTGACAACTGAATGATCTTCACTGTTTGAATTAATTTGAAAAATTTATACGTCCAAATTAATCCAGATTTGGCCACACGATGAGATGTGAATCAGAATGTACTGTCTGAATGCAATACATAATAAAAAGAAATGACATCTCTGATCAGGCTACAAGTTATCCAAACTCATCTCTGAGGCAAAAATGAGCTGCATTGCTTCTAAAACACAGACTTGCAAAGCATAAGAAAATCAGAGGTTTTTCTTTTTCAGAGGTAATTTGTCTCCAAAGGGAATTTAAGCGCTCCAAGTAGTTATTTAAAAAGTCTGGCATCTTACACTGCATTCTTTTATTTTTACAGCTAACACCAGTTTCTTGAAGCTATTTTTACTACCCTGAATTCTAGAACCTGCAGGACTGATGTTATAAATGTAACAAGAAACAAGTTTTTCTGTATTCATTCACAGAGCTTGCAGGGTCTCACCCCTCAAAAAGGCTTTCAGACATATCTGCATTTTTTTGGTAGTTTTGGGTATTTGAGACCATGGAATACTTTGGGGATGGAAGTGAGAATAAGGAACTTCCAGCCATGTGCCTTCTTAAGAACACAGGGCCTGTAAAAACCCAAGATATTCCATATACAAGAATATTAATTCCCAAAAATGTGGGAAGAAGGGAGATTTGGACCAGCAATGGAATTTATATATACATCCCTTCTCCTCAGACCTCCTGCAGCCCAAGGGGAACAAAAAACCAGAGAGGATAATGAGATGCATCCCTTCCAACTGGCACAAACAGCATTTATGTGGCACATCACCTGGAACCTCGCTGGCTTCGACAGCACCTCAGGAGTCCTCCAGAGATCCCCCAGAGCTGCCTTTTCCTTGCTCCTCATGTACAATTACAGTGCTCAGTGAGCACAGCCCTGGAGCTCTCTGCTGGCCTTGGCATGTCACAGATACGAGTTCACTCCCCACACACGAGGCTGGTACTCTTATAAGCTGAATAATTTGAAATAAGAGTAGAGGTTCCCCTACTTATCATCACAGCATAGAAGGATGTGAGCAGAGCTGTGTGGCAGGGCAGGGAGCTGAGCTGAGGGTCCTCCTTTACAATTTTCCCAGCCTCTTCCTTTCCTGCTCCTCCACCTGTAAAATGGGAGTGAGCACTGGAGCTGTGAAGGAAACCAAATGTGAAAATCAGCTGGGCCATTGCTAGAACAGCTCCTGGCTATCAGAGATGCTCAATGTGCACATGAGGCCCCCAATAAACGAGCCCCTGATGCTTATTCATTTTTTATTTGCTTTCCACAGTAGTACTTTGGAGAAGACGTGTTTCAAGTCTTTGTACTCACAAAGTTGTGAGTGCTGGATGATATTTTATCTCTTCTTGGTGACATGCATTTATGGTCTTGACAAACAAAGGCTCAAAATAGGCTCCATGTCCTCTTTACAAAGAAAGCATCTGAAGGAAAAAAAAAAAGCCCCAACAAAGTAAATAAAGACAAGAGCTTTTTGAGCATGGGAATGCTCATCACTGTTACGGTGAGCACACCGAGCTACAACAAACTGGCATAAAAATCTCAAAAACTAGGTTAAGACTCACAAGCAGCAGAACAAATGCTTTCTGTTGCTGCATCTAAGAAAACTGCTCCTAGCCAGGCTATTTGTGCCTTGGTTATCAAAACAATTTGAACATGAAAGCTGATACTGTCAATCCAAACATAACCGGAATTCATTTTTCTAAATAACAACACAAAACCCCCACATCAGTGGTGCTCAGAGATCACATGTAAGATTCAGATTATGGAAAATGAGGCTGTTTAATATTCTGCTGATTCGAGAAAAACAGCACTGACATGACTCACCTCTTTTCTCTCTCCTCAGAGGATCATTCCTTTCTAACACAAGTTTGGATTTCTCTTTATATAACCAGCTCATACAACGGGAATTCAGCTGTCTGCCAGAGAGAAAAAAAACAAAGCAAATCATCCATACCATTTATATAGTTGCATTAAGAATAAAAAATTATCAAGGAAAGTCAGATCAAACGGACATGCGTTGGATTGGCTATGGACTATCATCAAAATAAAATTAAAAAAAGTATTTTCTATGTTCCTTGTGTGGATATTTCATTTGAAGAAGTATTTTCCTGCAGCTGAATGGTTGCCAATTGCAGAGATATCTGCTATTAAGGTAGAAAAATTTCATCACAACTTTTCATCATAAATATAAAAGGCTAGAAATCCTCTGAGACATAACTAAACAGATCAGATCATTGCACTTTCTGGGAAAATGCTGAAAACTTGTTTACCACAAGACTGCTGTAGTGAGAAAATAAACCAAACAAAAGGAGAGTCATGTTTCTACTAATATCACTCTGATCCTGCAAATTATTTTGTTTGTGACACAGAATCATATGAAGTAGTAAATGGAAACTTGAGGACAATTTTTCAGATGCTTTGTACCCACAGGTAGAACCAGGCTTAGTTTCATTGCAATTTCCTTTCAATTTCAGAGGGATTTACAAATCAGTATACTTGAAACACATTAGTTAGTGCCTCCATCAGCTTCTATTTACTTCTGTTTAAAGGCTCCATTCCTTTTGGAGTTGTTCTTTCAACACGAAGACAAGACTTTGCCTCACATTTATTTTTCCCTCTCCGAAGCTGTGCCCCAGAAGGAATGCAGAGCCTGCTTTAAGGTAAGGAAGCACAAAGTGCCACAGACACATCAGCATCAACTATGACATTTGAAAGTAAAAAACATGCAGACAATCCTACTTTTAACACAAGAGATATTATTCAGCAACATAAATTTAAATAATCCCATGCAATTATATTTTCTTTTGTCACTCCCTCTCCCCGACATGATGATGGTTCATTTGGAAAGAGCAAGGTCCAGGGGCAGCTCCATCAGCTGGCACAAACCACACCTGGGAATTATTCTGAGTCTGAGCCTCTTGATGCTTGGTTTGTCAGGAATGAGAGAAAATGATCTTCAACTAAGTCAAAACAGCAAGGCAGATTCCAGCCCTGTTTGGCTGTATTCTACCACACAATATTTTAAATCCAAAGGAATCCTAAAAAGTGTCCTCTACAGAGGCAACCAGTATGGGAGCTGGTTAAAAATACATCCCTCTCATCCTGTGTGCTTCTATAGCTACTAAAAATGTCTTGGAGATACTTTCTTGAGTTGAAAATATTTTAATATAGTCAGTCTTGTACGAATGCTTAGAACTGATATGGAACTTTTCAGCCCTACATTTTAAACAAGAAATCAGTGTCATTCTTCATCTCAGAAGGAAGCTATATGGATTAGTGCAAACAGTCTTTCAGAGAATTCACTAGAAACCATGAGCATTTTCTAGCATGACCTAAAAGCTATATAGAGAAAAACCATTTAAAACTTGCTACTTCCTCTCCTTTTAGGACTAAAAATAGATTTGGCTCATTATCTCACTTGGCACCTTAATGTATTCCATTGCACGATGGCACAGCTTAGATTAAACCACCACATGCCTCTTTTTCCTCAGGATCTACCTTATGCACAGCAAGAAGGGACAGTGCTCATTGAACCAGAAACTCTTTGATATTTAACTTTAAACCCTTTGTTCAGGTTCTGTTCTCAGGACAACATTGCCACTTGCTGTTGGATGCAGCAGCTCATCCCAGCCACGGGTGGATGTCCCCCCAACAGCCATACTCAGGCCTGCCTCAAATGGAATCCTGGATGAATTTTCTTATCAAGTTCCACCATTAAATCCACGGCCACAGGCTTTTTTCTTTCACCAAAAGGTCAGTAAGTTAACTGAATCTCAGGGACATATCATCAGTGACTCCCAGATCAGATGTGTGTACACATCCAACTTTGAAATTCCTGCTTAAAGAAAACCAGCAATCACACAGTTCACAATGATAGAGGTGATAGATTTGGGTTAAATCCCCCCAAACACAACCAAGACATAACTCCACATAACTGCTTTGTTTGTCCTGCTTTCAGCAATGGCCAAACCCCATTTTCTTTATATAAGAGAAGCAAAAGGTTTTCCATGTATTTACATAAAATCAGAGCCAGGCTCTTCTCAATGGTGCCAAGTAAAAGAACAAGAGGGGATGGTGAAAAACTGATGCTTAGAAAGTTTCACCTGAACAGAAGGAAGAACTTCTTTGCTGTGCAGGTGAGTCTGTGGAGTTTCCTTCATGGGAGGTTTTCTTGACCTGTCTGGACACAGTCCTGTGCCCTGTGCTCTCAGGAATGACCCTGCCTGAGCAGGGAGATTGGACCAAGTGACTCCACTGTGGTTCCATCCAACCTGACACATTCTGTACTTCTATGTGTGGGAATAAAAAATTGCATTAATGGAAAATTTTCTGATGGAAGTATTCACCCCTCAAATTTTGCGAACTGGTACCTGTCTCACAACAGGAACTTGGTCAGCTGCATGTATAGCCACTGCTCTTGAGTCAGCCCAAGAAATGTTATTTCTCAGCAACAGTTTCATGTAAAGCCAAAAACAAGGTTTAAGGCAGGCTCCTCAACACTGCCCACCTAAAAACACGAGGGGAGGACCCCCCAGTTCCAGCAAGCACTGACTGAGCCTTCTATAGGATTTTCCTGGGAGAGTGATTAAAAAGCATTCCTGGTTTTACAAGTTAAAACTTCAAGAAGACCGGGTACAGACCAGCATCTCCTCTGCCGGTACCCGGCGCTGGATGGACAGGAGCAAAAAAAACCCAAACATAAAAGCAGTTATTCCCCTTAAATTCCCAACCAAGCTATCCAGCCCGAGTTGGAGCACCCCGTTCCTGAGGGGTCCCCGTGAGACACCTCCTTTGCCACGACGCCCCAGCCCAGCCCCGGCCGAGCTGCGCGGCGGTACCGGCGGGCACGGAGCCATTCCCCGCTCGCCCTGCCGAGGGGAACCCCCGCGGGACACCCTC
>JACBWW010000027.1:1370032-1491933 GCA_020086605.1 Lanius collurio
GGGGGGCGCGGCTGGCGCCGGGTCCCGGCCGGCCGGGGGTCCCCGGGGCTGCCGGCAGCGCTCGACCCCGGCTCCCGCAGAGCTGATTTATGACTTTGGTTGGGAGGGGGAAATGAGGTTTAATAAAGCAGGCTGTTTGCATGGGATCGCCATGGAGACGAGGGAAGCAGAGTCATAATTAAACGCTTTCTGCCCACAAGAAGGTAATTTTCACTTCGTGGGGAGAAGCGTAATCTCCTTATGAAGTGTGGGCACAGAGGATGGTGCTGAGGGGACACAGCCCAGTCTTTAGTATATAAATAGAATATTGTGATTAGATTTTTTTTTTTCTCTTTAACAACGGCTGAGGGTGTTTTCATCTTAACTTCACTTTGAGGAGTAATTCTAAATGTCTGCTGCTGGTGACTCAGTAATTTCAGATTGTCAGAATCTAAGCAGTGTTGAGACCTTTAGAAAAAAAAAAGAAGAAACAAATAGCTCCATCACTTTGATGTGATGTGATTGCACGGAAAGGCACAACAACAAGCTGGAAGCAAAGGGTAAGAGCCAGTTTACTCTCAGTTTCCCTGAATAGATGATGGTCACACGAGAGCTGTCAGGTTTCTTTCTGAGAAAAGGAGTAATCAAAACAGCGTAAAGACAATGAATGGCGTGTTGATCCTCGCTGCCCACTACACTGAATTCTAAGCCTAGAAACGTTTAGGTTTTGGGTCAGGCAGTATCCACTTGCAGGAGACAGTCCCTGGATGCAATTTCGGGTTGAACTTTGCTCCCCTTTCTCAGATTACTGAGTAAATAAAATATTCCAGGCTCAATTCATACACCTGCTATATTGCTTCCTTCTGAGCCAATGAGGATATTAATATTTGTATCTATTTTAAGTTCTTCTATTTATTTGCCTAATCAAGCAATTCTGAGCACATTAGTCTGGAGTGAAATACAAATTAAATTAAGGCAAACAGTGGATGATTTATCCCTGATTACCAACTGTTCCGATACCCTAAGTGAAGGGAACAAAGGACTCTTCTAACATGAACTGCTCGACTCACTCCCAAAGGGGCAATCTTGACTGAAAGAGGAATGTATGTTCCTGCCATTTGATTTCTGGAAGCAGAAGTGACTAATGAAAGGAAGGCGTGTGCAACCTCAGTTTTAATTCCTCTAGATTATTTTCCGCTAATTAATTCTTTTGGCCTTTGTGAGATACACAACAAAGAAAGTACACAACATGTCCGACAAATCGACAAAGATATAAACATTATTGTGCTTTTTGTTAGGAGAAGGAGCTGTCAATACCAAGGAGCATTTTTTCCCCTAATACAGACCCCATCAGATCTGCCAGTGCCCCACTGCATGGCAGAAGCTCTACTGAAATGCAAGAGAAGGTGTCTTTTATGTATTGTGCTCTATATACAACATGTGGAGAGAAACAAAAGGTGTTAAATAGATATGGTTTTTGTCCAGGTAGGTAGGTATAGTCAGTAGGATTAGCATGTTTGGTAAGCTTTTCAGGTTCTAAATTTGTTCATCAAATAGTATTGAACATCTGTATGCTTCCAGATGATAATAAAATGAACCTAAATTGCTTAATTTAAATAAAATTTTACCCTTCAGTGTTGTGAGTAATCATTATGAGCAATTTCATACATTTGGCTACTTAAAAGTCTGGAATATAGTTTATATTATTTTAAGAATTATGTGTGCTAGATGACATAATTGCAATTTATCTTATTTTACTGTCCTGGAAAATAATTTTATCATTACCATTATACCAACCTAACCATCCATAGACTCTAAGTCAAAAGACAGCCTTCAGGAGTGGGAAATTATATGTCCAAAGTTTGTGTTTACATCCCAACCCTGCTTGCAGACAAACCAAGTAGAGAAGTGTGAGCATGTAGGATTATCCATTAACCTAAAAAATGAATTAATTTTTATTAACATTTAAGTAATGTGTTTAAATTATACAGACAAACACACCAATACAAAAATAGAGTATTACTGTAGGATCACTACAGAAACCATTCCCTCTTTTACCTGGCATTTGAGTGATGCCATATCCCTACTGGAGATGCCCTCTTGTTTTGGAACAGCTTTTTGAATGTGTGATGTGGTCGGGGATTATTCTGCACAACTCATTTGGATGTGCCTACTGAGGAAAGGCTCTTGATGTAGGAAATGTGGTAATAGATGAAGCCAGCCTGGACTCTAAATTTTTTTCTGGTTATGTGGAGTTGTTTAAAGACCTATTTGTATTCCTCTTCTTGACCTGTACAATTAGAGTATTTTTTTGTTTAGCCCAGCTTTATGCACGGAAGTTTCAGTGCCATAGCTGAGAGTGTAGAGCTGGCAGCATAAAGATTTTCATGGGTGTCCAAAGGAAATCCTGTGATGCAATGCTTCATTTTTCTTTCCCTCCTGAAACACAGTCCAACCAGTATAACTGACCCAGCACAGCAGGGTTTGAGCCTCACTGGCTGTCTCAGAATCTGCTCTCACTGGACCAAATCATCCCTTTTTAGCTGATCCTGAGCAATGTAAACATCAGATCCAAGGAACTCGGGATGAGCACACTGCAGATGGTGAGGGTTGGTTCACCTTCCCCGTCCTTCATTTGCAATTTTAGGATGAACTGCTTGGGTGAAAAGTCAAAGGGACTTTCCCCATCTGAGAGCAGAGCTGAAGTTTGTTTGTGAGGTTTTTGTTGTGTTTTGTTCATTTTTAAAGAGGACTCTGTCTTCGTCCAGCAAGAGCATGGAGTAACTCAGTAACTGGCTGGTTCAAATAGCCTTGGATGCTGATTTTTGGGAGGTTCTGCACACTCACAAGTCTGACTAATGCCAGCAGAAGCTGCAATTACTCCAAGCCTTGAACAATAAAGGCTTCATGATAAAGTCCCTTATCTGGTGTGCTTTTCCTCACAAAGCATTCACTGTAGAAATGAAAAGCTATTTTATAACCTTGATTTAGAAGAGCTGTAATCTTTACAGGCTACAGTGAATTTTATCACATATAAAAAACTTAAAAATTACCACATGACACTACAGACTTACAAATATTCCTATAATAAATAAGATAAACAAGGTGCTCAGTAAGCTAGACTAGGGACATTTAATAGCTGTTTATTCCAAAACAGGAATACAAATTCACTGATTTAGATCCTTCACATGGAATTTTAATTAAACAGCAGCTCCTCACAGTGATCAGTTAAGACGTCACAGTCATGGTCTAAGAAGAAAATACAGCCTTTAGATCAGGCTCTACCAACAAAGAGATGATTTCCTCCAGCATTTAAATGGTGCACTGAGGTCCTATTGGTAATGTAGAGAATACTGGAAATAGTATAAGAAAGATAAGAAGGAATGAGCGTTTCTTTGCTTTACTTGGATCAGTTATTTATTCTCTCCTTTAAGATAAAATCATGCATTTCAGCCTGTGATTTAGGGAACTGTTTTATGGCCACTGAGCAGTATTTTATGAGAATTACTGTAGTACAACAAACACTGGGCTTCATGTGAGATTCTGTTTAAGCTCACTGTCACACTGAGTGAGCAAGCCTTGGAAAAGGAATATGTCCTCAGCTTGGGAAACAGACATTAAAATACTCATATCTTGCTGAACTATAGGCTGTCTCTAGGCCAGGCTGTTGTTGAGCAAGTGAATTTCATCTTATTCATAGAATCACAGAATGATTTGGGTTGGAAGGGACCTTACAGATCATCTGGTTCCAACTGCCTGCCACAGGCATGGACACCTTCCTAACCTAATTAGATCAGGTTGCTCTAAGCCCCATCCAACTTGGCCTTGAACACTTCCAGGGATGTCAGGAATTTCCTTGTCTTATGTCTTTCCCCTCCTCCACCTTTCCAGATAAGGATCAAGAGAGAAAGGAGAGTCTAAAGAGAACAGATTTCAGTATCACCATGTAATTTGAGAGACAGTTGCAGGAAGCCAAAATATTGCTCTCATTATATCCTTCCAGCAGTCACAGGGCACAGGGAAGATTGACAATCTCATTTGATTTGTATCACAAAAGGGAGGGGTGCACAGACTGAAGAGGAACACGCCATGTCAAAACTCTGTATTACTTGAGGAGATACAGACAACCATGACAATGTGTGAAAATGTCACCCCCCTCCCCCCCTTAATTTTGGGATAATCCATTTGAATTTGTATAAGTACACATTGATGCCATCACGTTTTGCTCTCTGTGGTGCTGCTTTTCCTTCCTGGCACCACGCAGTTACAGAGCCCTTTTTCAGGGTGGGCATTACTGAGCTCTCCTGCAGACCTTGCCAGTGGTCCATGATGTGTTCCTTGTCCTCCAGTGAAGGATCTGTATCGAGGCAAGGAGCTGTTGTGGTGCAGGCAGTGGTGTTAGATGTTGTTAACAGCTCTGTCATCATAATTTCTCCCTGCCTGATGAAGGGGGGCTCCTCAGCCCCTACTGTGCTGTGGTGTGCTTCAAGACCTGACAAGTTAAAGCTACTGCAGATTAGCTGTTCCAGAGATACATGATTATGTCTGTGCCAGACAGTAATGCCCTTTTTATTTCTATTGATACCATGTGTAATCAGCAGCATTGTGCTCTGAAATAACTCCGGGGAAGAAGACCTGCATACGACTTAAAGCTCCCTTCTCACTGTTTCTAGTTTTCATAATTTGAAAGTCCTGTAGCAGGCAGCATTCTTGTGAGGAGTATTCTAGGATGCTAAGAAGAGATGCTGAGATGAGAATTAAAGTGTTTTCTTCCTTTTACATCATGTCTCTTTGGGGTGGAGGCTGACCTGAAAGCCAGCAGAGCCCCACAGGAGGCATGAGGAAGGACATCAGCCATCCAAGTAACAGCCGGGGAAAGTTGTGATGCAATAAACAGCAGGTACAGGAATATTCTCTAACACGGCTTTTCCTTCCTTATCTTCTGTTTTGAAGCTGTAACCTCTCCTGGATGGATTGTGCCTCTCCATATCTATTGTTGTCTTCTCTTAACATTTTAGGGGTGATTTAGCTGCTGAAGATTTTAATTGACTCCTGTTACTGCCGTATTTGTTCCTTAAACAAGATTGCTCAGTTTGAGTCTTGAGCAGTGTTAGGAGCCTGTGAGCCATTGAAAAGCTGGGCTTTCCCCCTCACCAGGACACTGGTAACCTCAGTGATGTTGGAAGCTACAGGCAGGGGAGGTTTGGAAACTCAAAAGCATATTGAGATTAAAGCATGGCAGGTTTGGGCTGCAGGTGCTGGTATGGAGCGAAGGGAAGGCAAAGACAAACAGGAACCCAACTGGAGTGCACAGAGATTGGTGCCAGCTCTCTGAATCTGCTCGAGTCATCTTTGCTGCAAGTCTATTCATTCCAGGCCTATAATTCAGAAAATCTGCTAAGTGTGTGCTTAACTTCCAACATGTGCTTAAGATGCAGGAAATGGATAGCAGAGGGAGGACAGAGAGAGATGCTGTGCCCTGCCTGTCAGCTGGGCTGCTGCTCCATCCTTCTGCACTCGTTTAGATCACTGCAACTTAAATGAGGGACTTGAAGGTTTATCTGTGATGTCTTTAGTTGTTGCATGAATCTTCAAATTGGATCCTAATTTTTGAGCACCACCTATAAAAAGTTTGTGTTTGTTTTTATTGGTTTTTTTTTTTACCAGAAAGATTTTAGTTTCCATTTCATTCTTCTCTATCAAGTCTGTTTTGTTAACACAATTTGTTTTCCTGCATCATATTTCTTCTGAAATAGAATTTTATCAGGTGTCCTACATCCTTTTCTATATTAATTTAGTGACAAAATTAGCTAATCAGTGCTTTTGCTCCAGTTTATAACTGAACCCTATGTTTTGTATATATGAAACCTAGTGATAGTCTCTGACTCAGAAGTTCCTATTTAACCTCCCTGCAGAAAATTACTATTCCACACCTAAGGGAGACTGTACTCAGGAATACTCAGTAGAGACTAGAAACATGCAGGCTATTAGTTAATATCCCATTTTCCTTTCCACTGAAATCCAAATTTAAGCCCTATTAGCTTCCCAAAACATTTGCTATTTGTGTGAATGCAGAGTTGAACATTTTCAATACATAGCACCTGAAAAACCATCACCATATTACCCAGTACTACAATGGCAGTTATAATTTATGAAATGGTCCATTGTGCTTTTGAGAAGGTCTTGTCTTTCTTTTCAAATTCCCAGTCCCTTGCTGGTCTGATCCAACTGGACCCCAAGTCCCTGTGATGCAGAGAAACTTCACTGGAGGCACAGAACTCCCGTTTTTTCTGTGTCCTTCAGCAGAGAATTCCCTTTGCCCAGCAGCCCTTGTCCCTGGCACATGTCACACATGGCAGCTCTGCTCCAGCATTTTCCAGAAGGGGACAATGATCTCTCCATGTCTGCAGAGGAGAATGGGCACAGTGTACCCAGGAAGCTGCAGAGGTGGGACTTCCTGGGCATGGATTCTCTTGCTCCAAATGCATAGTTTTGGTCCTGTACATATAATTTGTGTCAGTGGTGGGGAATCATTGCATTGCTCAACACGATGCACACTTAACACAAACTGCTTTTTGCTGTTGCCTGAGTATTTTACTTACTGATGCTCAGTTTATGTTTTGGGATTCAAGAAAGAGCTTGGTGAAGTTATGTTTTAGTGCTACTTTAGCAGAAATTAAATGAGGTCAGTTAATAAGTATGCTATTCATGTTGAGGGGAGGTTTTAGGCTTTTCCAGGATTTGAGTGTTCCCAGTGCTTGGAGATTTGTATTTAGCCAAACTTTAGAGTTCTGTAAAGGAAATACAGATCTTTCATGGGGAAAAAAGTGGTTTAAAGTTGTCTTTTCTTCTAAATCCCAAGTTGGCAGGTTGTCTGAATGTTGCTGAAAAGACACTTAAACCACTAAAAGCTCTTTATCCAAGAAGTGGAAATACTGATTATACACCATCAAAACCTAGACTGGATTTATGAGAGTGAGGTCATCATATGGTGGTTTTTATGTTTACCCATGACTCTTTAATTCAGGCTTTCTTTTAAAATAAAAGGAACCCCCAAATTTGATTGCATATCTTAAGTAAAAGAACTCAGACCTAATTTGCACACCTAATAACTTGTGCACACAAGTAGTTGCTTCTCTGTGCAAATAAGAGAAGCTCATGTCTGTTAAATAATGAAAGATCCTTACACCTTAGCTATGAATGAAGGTAGTTTAAGATTATTCATTCAGTTAATGTTTGCACCACACTTTGAAAATGGAATGAGTTACATAATGCTGGGAGTTATGTTTATCTGGAAACGTAACTGTATATTTTAGTGAGTAGTTAAGTAACAGTGTTAATTTTTCCCAAAATCTTTAATTTGGGAACGCTCTTTCAAGACTGCCCAAATTGTTCAGTAATGAATGGGCTACACCATTTATTTATTTATAACATGGGGTTTTTAAACCAAATTTATGGCTTTGTAGTTTTAAAATTTAATACATAGAATTAATTGCCCTTGCTTCCTTAAGCAGTCCAGGACTATAAATACCAAGAATAAGTAAAACTCAATATGATACCTTGCTTTTGCTTTGAAATGTAGCCAGTTTGGATGCTAATACAATGGATTCTTTGTGCCTATTAAACCCCATGCTTTTGTTTGAAATTCAAGTTGATTTATGGCCTAATGTATACACAATTTATACATGCCCCAGAAAGAACATCATATAGTAAGTTGACACAGGTCAATAGCTCTGTGCTTGAGTCTGCATAAATATTTCAGTAAGATGATCTGAATCGAAGGGTATCTTATCCTGCTTTCTGTAGTACAGCAGTATTTTGGGTCAGGAATGTGGACCTGTGGTTACAGCTGAAGGAAGGCTTGTCCTTATGCATAAAGCACTTGAGAATTGTTCCTATAATGAAGAGACAGTTTGTGTGTTAATTTCCTTAATCTAATTTAGTTTTTTTTAACATCCTCAAACTGTTCAGTTGCTGCATAACCACCAAGTGGACATAGATCACTGCATTACATCAAACCAGTGAAGCCTTCACTGCTTTCTGAGGGCTGCTCCTCCCTCAGGCCACGCAGTCTTCCCTGTGCCTTGTCCATATTGATCTGCTGGGAATGGCTGTCACTTTTCATTCAGTTCTCTCAGAACTCTGCATCTCATCTCTCAACTAAACAGCCTGCACCAAGACTTGGGCTTTTATTCTTAAAAGAACATCAGAAATGCTGCACTGGGTCAGGGCTGAGGTGTGTCCAGCCTAGGACAGTGTTCTTGGCAGGGGCTGGAAGGGAAGGGTGGCTGAAGGGACACACGTGAATTCCACATGAGATAGTCAGGGTCAGTCTCCTGTGCTGCCTTCAGGGAACAGCCACAGGCACTGATGCTTTGGGCAGGTTTGCTCAGCACCTCAAACCAGTCCTGCTGTCTTGGGGAGCTCAGACAGATCCTGAGTGGAAATCAGCCTCCAAGAGAGTTTCTTGGCTCCTTCAAGTTCCTTTTTAATTGTTGCATCCTGCATGAGATGGATCTGTGTGGAATATTTAAATAGAGCGAACATGATAGTGTATGCAACACTGACTTAATTGGGTTTCTCTGAAGTTTATGCTTTGCAGATGGGACTTCTGTAATTTTGTAAGCTCTGCATTTAGGATAGAAGAAAAAAAAAGTAATTTTTTTTTTTAAATTATAGCAGCTATGTAGACTGGGTAGCAGCTTTCTGGGATGCAGAGGTTTCAAGGAGAAAAACATCCTATTTTCAGATACAGCACTTCAATTTAACTTCAGCTTAAATGTTTCCTTCCATGACAGTTGCTCATTTGACTTTGCTCTATGTTACAGTGCCTAGGAGAGAATATGTGCTCACATTAGACTACCAACTATGTGGAGAAAGCTCTAGAAAAATAAAATGGAGCCTAGTCTTCGACTCATACAAATTCTCCACGTGTCCAACATAGGCTTAAAATGCCTTGTTTTTTGTTTTACTCAAGAAAATTAATGAAAAATCAGAACTGAGATGAACTGTGAGTATCACTTCAGGTTTCACAGCAGATACTTAACTGTGGAGAACTTAATAACACATCTTCCTGCAAGTGAGGAACCTAAGTGAACTCCTGCCACCTGGGAAGCCCCTACATTTGGGAACACACCAGAGGTTTCTGAGAATGTGCTGTTCTGCTGTAAACTCCTGATACCAATTTGGGATGGAATGGTGTGATACAAAAACTGCCTGTCCTCACTAAACCCTTGATTGTGTTTGATCTGTAATGGGAGCAAATATCAGCCACTGCCCGAGGCTGGTGCCTTGAACCCTTGCAGAAGTGGTGAACTTAACAGATGACATGATCAGATGTGGATTTTTTTAAGGCAAACATAGGGAATGTGAACTACAGCTGTCAAGATGGATAGCAGAGAGACATCTTAGTGTTATGGTGTACATTTGCTGCTGTAATTCAACCAGAAGAATAAACTGAAAGGAAGCCAAGTAAAAGAGATGATTTTTAACATGTAGAAATACAAAGCCATGTCCTTCAAAAATCCAGAATATTGTGCATGAATGAAAATGTTTTAAGAAGAGGCCCTAATTAATAGAAATTTACCCTGTATCTCACTTCTTCAGCCCAAGGAGGTATCACAGAAGGCAACACAGGCTGGGCTGGAAGACTGGCATTCCTCTTATCTCACTGGGTTGGTGCCTCCATGCATTCTCTTGTCCTCATGTGACAGGGTAGACCTTGTTGCAGCTTCTTTTTACTTTTCAGTCTGTTTTCTCTACAGTTTTTTGACTTTCCTGCCATCCAGTCTGAGTTCATTCCAGTAGCTAACTCTTCTGCCTTAGCAAATTCAGCAGCTCCTGCTTCAGAGGCCTTTCTCCCAAACAATTCTTGGGGAAATGGAATGGCTGTTGCTGCTGTAACAACAGTGAAGCCAGCAAAGCCAGCCTTCCTGCAGGGCCAGCATTTTCAGTCCTCAGTTTGATCTTAAACTGTTAAAAATCTCATTTATGACTGAGGACTTCAGATTGGCTGCTCTGTTGTCTAATGAAGTGTCAGACTGAGTGAACACTCCTCCCTTAAGGGCCTCCCAGCCACAGCTCTCCTGGGGGTGCTTTGGTGTGGAACCAAACCTGACCTCACACCCAGGCTCTTCCTGCAGGTAGCACTTTGGAGGGCCACTGGTGTCATTTTTCATCAACTCCATCCTTTGTTGAAAGTTGCCAGTGAGCTCCAAAGTTATTGTGGGTGACAGGAGATGAAGTGGTTAAACAACCCTTGTTTGTGAAAGAAGAACCTGGGGGCAAAAACCCAGGAGAGGCTGTTTTCAATAACTTGTTTCATTTATATTTTTCTCACTCTTGCTCTCACAACAGAATTTCTAAGCTTTATTCCAACATGTCAAGGGTCTCTAGTTCTACCAACCTCTTGTAAAGAGGCTGCACTATGACCTGGGGCATTACTCATCTCTCTTATTTGGGAGATGATATTTTATATAATCAGCTATTTGTGTTATGCACCTGCACAAAATCTATTCTGCTTTTCACTCTGGAATTTAATATTGTTGAGTCACCTGGTTTTTTTTAGGATTTTAGACATATTTTGCAGTAACTTTTTTAAAAAACCCAACAGTAAAAAAAACCCAATCTCCCCAACCCAAACATTTGTCACTGCCATGAGCTTATGCATTTTCAGATCATGGTTTGCTTGGCTGCTCTAATGAAATAATTATCAAAGAGTTAAGTTACTGAATATACTTTTGGTGGCTTAGACATAATAAAATACCAGCAGAGAAATAAACTCACACTTTCTGAATAGAAAGTATGGGATGATATTTTCACTCTATCCAAAAGGACAGATGTCTCAGGAGGATACACTTCATATATATTTTAAAGTGTATTTTCTCATCCTGTTAAAAGAAATGGAAAGCTAATTCTGGTGGATTTGATAAATTGGTTTTTAATTCAAATTCACCTCCCTCCCTCAAGAAATTCCCCTGCAATTTGCCAGCAGAGCATTGCAGAAATCTCTTTTAGATCTTGGTAGCTGCTGTAAAGTTGTCTGGGAACAAAATCTACTTTTCGACAGATTAATCTAAATGTACATATCCAAGTAGAGAAAAAGTGTCAGTAAGCTTCAAAACTAACTTTCATTTAAAGTAGCTTCTTGAAGGAAGAGGGGGACGTTGGGTATTACATCATGGTTCTTCAGAAATACTCATTTTTTAAACACAAGAAAACTTTTTCCTTCTTTACATTAATAATCTGATTTTTAACCAGATATTGTCTGTTAAAACGAAATCACAGGGACTTAGAAACATCTTTTCTGACAGAAAGAGACAAGACTAAGCATATTAGAGCCGAGGGGAATCATGCAGTTTAGAGATTTTGTTGTTATAGATCATAATATTCTCAGAATACAAGAGAGATTACAGAAATATGGCATAGTCTTATTTTGTCTGACATTGTAAAGAAAGAAAGACTTAAAGGATTAGTCTTGGTAACTCAGCTGTTCCTTTGCAATGTATTGTGATATAATAGGAAATAATGCAGCGCAGATCCTGAACATGAAATAAAGCCTCTGGTCAGAATCTCGTTAATGCCAGAAATGATTTAAACCCAGCCAACAGCCCCAGTTTTCTGTCCCAGAAATGACAACACAAGATGTGATGCCTCTTACTCTAATGCTGCATAAGAGCATATCAGGCATGTGATTAAGATACGATTCAACACAAAATAATTCCTCAAGATTCACTTCTCTTCATTGTTAGAAACCCAAGGACAGCACAAGAAAGTTGGGTGAGGTTTAGATGGAAGCTGCTGCTTTGACAAGGAATGAGACTACTTCCTTTTCCACTGTTGGGAGGGATGGGCTAGGGAGGCAAAGTTAAATGTTTTTTCACTCAAGTAAGCTAAGCACCTAATTTACACATTCATTGGACACAAAGCATCACTCACTGTGCTAACAAATCACCATAATGAGGCATTTGCACACCCACACGCATTTATACTCATGCTGTTGCTCAGCTTGCACCTGCAATGGTGGTGAATAGATGTGTAATTGCATCTTGAGCTGTTGAAAGCAGGGCTACAGGCAAGGTCTCTATAGCTGGAGTGAGCTGCTGCCTCCTCGCTTCACTGTGCTGTGGTCGGCAGCTTTTTGGAAGCTGTTTCACCCCAGCAATCCTGCTTTGCTGTGGTAACAGCTCTCTAAGGCTTTTCCAAGGAGCCCTACAGGTGTTGGCTTCGAGTCAGGAAAATGTTGCTCCAAGGGCTTCTGTCTCTTGCAGAGTCAGAGCACTGAGAGTCCCCCAGCTGATAACAGCGGGGGGTTCTGATAAGCTCAGAGCAAGGGCAAGACCTAGAGAGCTGAAGTTCAGACATTCTCAGGTCTTGCAGATAAATGGATTTGTGAAGAAGTGGTCAAAAAACTGGTGCTGCAAGATCCTCCCAAGAATAACAAATAATACATACTGAAATCTGCAAAATTTGTCATGGCAGAGCTGATTTCCTGCCTTACAGCCTCAGATCTTACAGTCCCTTGATACCAGAAATCAGCAATCCCATCTTCAGGAGAACCACGAAAATGAAGTCCTTCCACTTCATTAAACATCTAAGACATGTTCCAAACTTAAGATTCATGACTGCTGCTGTGAAATTTTTAATTATACCTTCTAAAGACCAATGTTTTGTTCCCTCATTTCTCATATAGCATCCACCTTTGCACAAAACAAAACCATTGCCAGCTCAGATGTTTAGTGATCTTCAGAAAAAGCAGAGAGATTCCTTTGCAGGCATTTTACCATTGCAGCAAGCCTGACTGACCCAGTGCTCTCATCTTGTCATTTGGGTGGCTTTCAGAAGGTATGACTTCAAAGCTTCTGTTAAAAATAGCATGTCTGGAATGTTTTAAAGTAGCTGTTTTATTTCATCCTTTTTCTGCCCGAAACACACTCTGCCTTCTGAGATGTGAAGAAAGCTTTATCTATTCCACTGCCATCTGAGTCTGCTTGAGGTGTGCAGCCTGGTTATTTAGGATATTTGTGGTGACACATGGGTTATTTACAGCAATTGTATCCCAAAGATGTACAAAGTATAATTTTCATACATTGTAGGCAGCTTTGGGATCCCAAATATTGTGTGCAAATCAGCAGATTCCAAATGGCTCCAGCATCAAATTCCAATAACACTGGTGTTTGAATAGTAAGTATGTATAAATTTTTTAGAGTTTTGTCTGAAATTTAGCAGTTCTGATGCATTTTTACTGAGCATTTCACATCTGTGTTTGATACCATCAGTTTGTTGGACTGAGGATAATGGGAACTCACAGTTGCACATCTAAACCAGTGCATCACTGTGAAACTATTTGCACAATTTAAATGCCTGGACACTAAACTGTGATTCCCTTTCAGGTCCTCTGCTATCATATAATCCATATCCATTGAAAATTGATTTGACATGCATAATCACTATTTAATTGTAATATCTCCTAAGGAGGCTATTTTATAGAAGTGAAAATAATAGCATAGGACAAGTATATAGTTTTCTCTTAATAAGCAAGTTATTCTGATTACCCTGCCCTAATAGCATAATTGCATTCTGGGTGATCTGTGCTCAGCAATAACTCTGGTAATTACAGTCTATGTGTGGTCCAGGTCCTGGCAGGGGCAAGGGGGTGGGGTGTGGGAATTTGCTGTTGTTGATGTTGTTGCTCAAATTTGAATTTTAAAAATATGTGCCCAGATTTTTCTGCACTGCAGCTTTGGTCAGGCTCTAGGATAATCTCCAGGATAAGAGTGAGCAGCTATCAGGTTTTAGTTTTTCATTTTTCACCATTGTTGCTGAAAAAAAATAACAACTGCAGCCTTCATTGGTGGAGGGAAGAGGAAAAAGGAGAGGTAAGGAGGGTATGGCAGCTATCACCTGTTTACCTTTGTATTTAGTGTGTTTTCCTGTCAACATATTGTGTGAAAAACACAACCCAAGGGTATCTGGATTTCTGACATTTTCTTTCTTCATGGCTCATGCCACTATAAATCCATCAGGCCTGCAGTCACATCCTCACGTAGCCTGGAGGGAGCTTATGAGAGGCCAACCTCGAGCACCAATTCTGCCCCTAATATCCATATAGAAGAGGTTGCTGAAATTTCAGCTATATTTAGGACTGAATTTGAGCTGATGAAATACCACTATAAGAGCTCTTTCTCCCAGAAAATGTAGAGCCTAAAATTAAGTCATTTGGTCATCATAAGAGATGAGAACAAAGCTTTTAGATCCAAGAGGATTTAAGTGGGGAACAGTCTTGTAGGAGTGCTTGGACAAATCTACTCTGATAGTCCTTAAGAAGTACTACATAACCATCCTCATTTTCCAATTTTTCCCACTTACAATTGTAATATTCTAGTCCTCATCTCTTTGAAAAAGACTCCAGAAAACCCAACCCTGCCCAAAGTTTGGTCCCCCCAAAAAGGGAAAAGCCAGGCAATTACGTATGTCTGTAACTAGGTTATTGATAATGGATTTGTGCAGAAACTGTTCAGATACTCAGATCACAGACAGCATAAAAAAAGTGTTCCACAGCCCTAGCAGAAGAGCCAAGGTTTGACAGGGCCCAAATATCCTGTCCTGATGATGTGGCTGAGTCCTGATGGGAAGAGCAATTTTGCTGCTGTTGCATGGGGAATTCTTGTTCCGTAAACAACCACCTCAGTTCTCCTGGGAGTACTGCAGTCACTTCAGGAAATAATACAGCTTGCCATTTGTTAGTTCATGATATGCACTTTGTTTACTATACAAAAAGAGATTTAATGAAATGGCTTGGGGTTTGAAACAGGAGTTTTCAGCTATTCATAATTTTGTAGCTGATTTAACCATTCACCTGGAATTGTGATGCAGAGCAAGTAATTGCACACGTTCATGGCAATTACAATAACTTAACAGGCATAATGAAGTGTTTTGCATATGCACTCGTGGGATTTTTTTGTGCTTGCAAATATTTTGTATATTTTGTACAACTTTTCTTCACTGTGTGTAAAAGGACTGTTTTATACGTTGTTGCCATGCCTATTTTATTCAGCATAGGATATTAAATGAAACATTCAAAGAATTCAAGCAGGCAGCTACCACTGATATGTGTTATAATTGACTGCTTAATCAGATTGCATGAATAGTGCTTCTTTTTTTAATCAAAGGCTGAGTCTTATGTGTTTGTCTAGTTCTCTGGTAGATCAAGGACTGTCTTATTTACTAGAAATACAAAAATTTTAACTGAACACTGAGAAAATCCCTCTGGGGATTTTCTTCAGAATCTACCAGTGGAAGAGTTTCACTAGAGTTGGTAGCACAGAGGCCAGAATTTGCAAGACTGCTCTTCTTCCTTTGGTTTTGTTTCATTACTTCAGTGTTCCTTTTAAATATTTTTTTAAGACTGAGTTATGCTACAGCAAGTCATTAAGCTTATCCACTTTTACTTCTCGTTTCTCCACATCCAGTTCCTTTCCAGGTGAGCCAAGTAGACTCCTCCAAGCCCAGAGCTGCTGTGGCTCTTTGCTTGCTAGGGTAAGGGTTTTTCTTTGTACTTCTTTGCTTTTTGAAAATTCTGATGAGATTAGCCTTGAGCTGTCTGCATAACCTGTTTCATCATGAAATGGGAAAAAAACAAATGGGAAAGAATCCCCTAAATTCAGGGAACCAGCTTGCACAGGACAGCCCAAAAAGCTGTAGGTCTATCAGTGGAATGGTTTGGCAGTCCTGTAATGCAGCCTAGGCTTCTTCCAGGGAGCAGAATGACTCAGTGCAGAGGAGACAGAGCTAATGATGGCTGAAGAGTCTTAATGATGCGTGTTGTGTACAAACAAAGTACAAATCCATTATATTCTGCTTTCATTTTATTAATTGGTCATTCATTACCCAGTGCACTGTCAATTAAGTGGCTCTAAAGAAATTCATAGTATCCTCCTGTTCCTTTTATCCATAATAAATATGCCAGTCTCTGATTAAATGCCTGAGTGGGTTGAACATGTTTAGAGGATATGACATCGTCTACCTCTTCACAGTATGACCCAAGGCTCTGATGACACAATTAAGGCATGCTCCAGTGGACAGCCCAGCTCCCCACAGTGAACCTCCTCAGTGGGCTCGTCCAAAGTCATAAGGGTTATGATTCAACCTAAAATCAGTCCCCAGGAGTGTCTCAATATACCCCCTGCAGGAGAGTCTGTGTGTGTATGGCTCAGAACTCACCCAGCCAGCCTGTGCTGGAGTGAAGCTCGAAGTGAAGCCCAGGAACAGCCACCCATGCTTAATAAAACCACCAGTTCTTATTTCAGAGCATTTGGAAACAGATAATATTTAAATTCTGACAAGCAAGGTACCAAATAGTTATGTTAGTCTGGGAACACAGTCAAATGGTTCAATCTATTCTAATTTGGCTAATTTCTCCTAAAAATTATAGTGGTCTCTCCCATTTAACAAAATTAGGCAGCATCTGTGCAAAGCAAGGTTTGAATAGCCAAGCATATGTTTTGCACACATGCAAGTAAACTTAATTAAGAGTTGCACTCAGTCCCAGAGTGAGCTGACATAAGGTACTGGACTAGAACTGAGCAGTGCCACTTGTGTTTGGCAGCTGAACACAGACAATGCACATTTCAAACACTGCAGAAATAATCTAGCAGGTACGAGTTGGTGATGGTGACAGGAGAACTGTGACCCAATCTGCAATGTGCACATAGAAAGTATGGAGGTGAGGATGCATTACTCGTCAGGAACTCAGCTGTAATGGATGTCACTGCATCTGACTAAGTCAGTAAGGGCTGTAAAAGCAAATTTGGGTCACTCTACCACCTTAATTAGTAACTACTAATCTTGCTAATCTTATAGTCTTTTCAACCAGTCAAAAAGCCCCAGACTTTTGCCTCCAGTTCCTCAGATGACCTGTAATAACTTTCAGATTGCGTTTTATTTAACTGATCCTGACTTGAAACATGAACAAGTTCTGTCCTTCTCAACAAAATACAGAAATAGCTAAAAATGTGAATTGGAGAGAAAGTCCTTGCTTCTTTTTATAGTCACAGTTGAATTTCATGCATGGCAGTAGCTCTAAGGCACTGAAGCTATTAGATCATTTTTAGTTCTACCTATTATGTGAGCTGTTTTAGAAGAGAGAAAAACCTACTCAAATATATTTAAAGATAAAAGCAAAACATGAAACAGAGCATTTTGAATGTATGCAGGCGTCTGCATCAATGGCATTCACGAGCCAAGTGCTTTCTGAAACAATCACACAGAGCCTGAATTCACAGCCCAAACCATTACATAAACACTGCCAGCTTTAGTGGATGTGGCTGTTTAATCTCCAGTGTAGCACTGGGACATGGCAGCCACACATCCCGGCCACGGCGCTTCCTTTTGTCACTGATTCTCACCAGTCCCAACAACTGAGCACCAGGGGTGGCTTTGTACCCAAACTGGGGGGCAGCTGTGGGGGAAGACACTCAGTCCATGCAGTGTGACTGGTACCATACATGCTCAACCTGCTGAGGTCTCTGACGGGCTGGATTTCCAGCTGGTGGAAGATGGTTCTCCAGTGGGATAGGGAGAGTTAACTCAGGCTGGGGAACTGGTGTATTCTCCCTCCTTATCTTTCACTTTCTCCCACATACACCCCCATTATCTTTAAAATGTTTTAACTGCTTCTACTGGGCAGAGGAGGAGAAGAGAAGCAAGGTAGGGTTTTGTCAGAGTAATCACCTTGTTCTCTCCATTTTAATCAAGAGGGTAGACTTAGGTATCATCACATTTGGGAAAGCAATCTTGAATTGCTGTTGGAGAACCAGCCTGGAAAAGTCATCCAGATATGTATAATGAAACATAAACTAAATGGGGTGCATAGAGATCTCTAGGGTATTGCCTGAGCAGAGGGCCATTAATTCTTAGACCAAGGATATGAGTATTGGATCCTCTCCTGAGCTTGCAAGCACTGCCATGTGCTGCCCTTTTTGTGCAGCTCTGGGGAAATTGGACATCCTCCTGCAAATAATGCTTGCTAGAACAAGGTCTGGGGCAGTGAGAAATACCTGTGAAATGACAGAGTTGTGTAGCTGCTTGTTTTTCCATATACCAGAGACAAATGTTTCCCTAATGAAGAGATACAGAGCTACCCAGGATTTTGTCTGTATTTGAACCAGTTGTGCACCTTTTCCCATTATATTTGTACTTCCTTTTCTTTCAAAGGGATCTGGGGGTGTTCAGTGCTTTGGGGTGCTTTGAACACAGCGAATAAGGGGAATGTGGAATTCAGACTTTGGAAGGACCTGTGAAAGACAACAGGAGATGTAGAAATAAGCACTGAGTGTAACATTCTACTACAAGGACTGCTTGTAATCCAGTATAGTATTTAATTTTTTGTTATGCTTTCATAACCAAGGGGTTTATGGGTTGTACATATTTCATATACACTGACAAGTACTTTTAGCTAAAGATATTTTTGATCCCAGATGCTCCCACAGGATTGGGATTGGCCTTTTCCTCTGGTCTGGTTCAACCTCTGGGCTGACTCAGCACAGCAATGATGTCTTCCTGAGATACAGCCTTTGCTAAAGTGACACATTTGTGAAACAAGAAATGGAAATGTACAGGGACTCCAGTGAAGATCAAAAGAATCCATATCTTAAATTTCATCTTTTGTAACTACTATGCAAGAATAGAAACATACTTTTTCCCGTCCTCTGCATGAGATGATTTTTTAGACACAAAGACCTTCATTCTGTAGTAGAATGATCTAAAGCAGGTTTCTTGTCAAAAACTACTGTTCACTCTCCTTCTCTAATACAAGAACATCCGTGTTTTCCTGAACAGAAGTTATGTGGTGCTAAAGTAATAACTGAAAAGATCTTTCCGTTTCCATTGAAGGAAACAGTTGAACTTCCATCTACATCAAAGAATCTCTTTTCTGTACTCCTGGCCATTTTAATGGTTTTCTCTAGTAAATCTGAAGGCTAGAAGAGCAGTTGTCATGGGAACTGGCAACAGATGACTCAAGAAAACAAAATTAAATGTTGGCTTGATGTCAACAGCTAATCTAGTGCCCTGCCAACTGCAATCACAGCTAACATGAGCCTTGCCCAGCAAGCTGCGATTTGAAAGGAGTTGCAGCCAAAGATAGAGTTTCTCACCCTATGAGCAGGAGAACATTTTAAAAACTGAAACTAATGAGGGGACCCAGCAACTTTGGAAACAGTGAAACTTAGAAGCAATGTTTATAAGTGCTGAGTTAGAGCCTTAACAGCTATAAATCAGAGTTCTTCTTTGACATCAAAATTGTGATGTCAAATTAATTACCATTTCAAGATCTGTCNGTTCTTCTTTGACATCAAAATTGTGATGTCAAATTAATTACCATTTCAAGATCTGTCTTAGCATTTTCAGAATCTATATGATTGATTTGTGCTGGGACAGAGTCCAAAAATTGTTTCAAATTGTGATTTTAGTGCATCTGTTATCTAGAAAATCCAATTCCTATGCTATAATCTATTTTGCAAAGGAACATCTTTAAGAATATCATTTTTAGACATGGAATTTAAAGAATTTTTTCTAAGAAATCATATGTAGCTTCTGTTGTCATCATCAGTGGATTTTAAGGCCTAAAGGGCTGCATTAAGAACTGTAATTCAGAGAATATATAAAAAATTGTCTTTTATATCCAGTGATGGAAAGTACACTCTTGGTTAAGAACAATCTGCTAATACTTGGCTCCTCCTAGTGACTGTTAAATTAGCCCATATGGAGTGTAACAGAAAATAGAACAGTCTTGTAATAAAATAAGAGTGTGTTTAGAACTTGTTTACATAAACACAGCCTATGAAAATCCATGCAGGTTCACTTATGAAAGTACAGTGGATTAATTAACTATTAAAATCTGTGTGGACACTTATGTTGAGAATTAAAGTGAGCTCAATTTAATTTAGCTTTATTCTCTTCCAAAGTAAATGAACCTAAATTGAATTAAGATTACTTTAATTCTAGGAGAGAGTATTCATGCAAATTTACTGTGGTTTAATTAAGCTACTTCCAAGCACATGCACTTAGGTAAATTGGATTAGATTTTGTAAGCATTTCCATGTAAAGAAAGCCCATAGGATTCATGTAAAGGACAACTTTTGGGCTGAAATGTCTTTGTGTGCAGTAATGTATCAGTCTGGGCACTTAAGTAAACCTGCAGTGATTGACTTTCCTCTTTGTTCTGGGATTTCCCAGGTGCCCTACAGCCACGTTCTCTCTAGTGCTGCTACACGTTCCAGGTTACTTCATGGGGAAGATTTTCTAACCTTACTGCAGCTTGGGTTTCTTGAACTGTGTACCAAAACTGTCTACACCCACAACACCTGGAAGTTGTGGAAATTTTAGACTCCCAGGCCAGCTTTGTTGTCAGTAGTAAATTATCAAAGAACTTGTTCAGAACCTACAACAATCCCTTCTCTAAATATTAAAGCTTTCATTAGCTTGATATGTAATAAATCCTGTAGGACCTCATTTGCCTTTTCACATGTATAAATTTTATTAAGATGCATTCTGAATGACCATCTCACACTTATCTAGATCAGTTTAGGTCAGGAATAGATTAATCTCAATCTACCCAATGCATCCATGTTTCAAGTCCACTCTCAAAGGGAATAAAAGTCAGCTAAACCTACACAGAACCAGTCTCTAGATCCATCCATCCATCCATCCATCCATCCATCCATCCATCCATCCACTGAAGGGGCTGAAATGTGTGTCTGTCTCAGTCTCCACACATGGGGCACACATTTCTCTTTTTTGGGGTTGTAGCTGAGGAGCAGACAAGAAGTGGAGGGGGCAGTAGGTTTTTCAGGTGGCACTGCCCTGCCCTGGTTGGTGAGCGTGTCCAGGACGTTGCTCACATGCTGTTGAATGCTTTGGAAAAGGCTCATTTGTAGCTGGCCTACCATGAAGCCAAGAGAGAGTTGTGCTACAATATTATGTCTTTGGGGATTGTGCAATTTATGGTCTTTGTTCGAGCCTGTGCCTAAAGGCACAGTTTAGCCCATATATAGTACATAAAGGGTTCAAAGAAAAGTACATGGAAGTGCAGTGCTCAATTCATCTGCCTTTTCTTCCACTGCAGCTGCATTGTGCATTACTGAGTGTAAAAAGTGTTACAAACTTCTCTCACATCTATTTGCATTATATTCCACATAGAATGGCCTATAAAGAATGCAGTTAATGAATAAAGTATAAGGTTTAGATTTTTTTTTAAAAAAAAACCCCTTTTCTATTGCTGTTCAACAAGTGTTGAGATTTCTCTGTGGTTTTGATGGGAGTTTTTTGACTTTTTAGTGAGCCAAGGTCCTTTTCCATGGGCTGTGCACAGTCCTGAGCTGCCCTTGGTGCTGAACACCAGCATGGTCCTCCCTGCTCCACATTTCCACACCCCTGGAACTCCCAGTGTGACAGAGAGCTGCAAGTTTCTGAGGAGAAATAACATGTTGGGATATCTTACTCTTATTAGCTGATTAATGCAGAGCCAGTTTCAAATTCTTACAGCATTTTTTTTATGGAGGGTGCTGAAGAGAGGCCCTAAACAGCAGTCCATGAAAGCATTACTAAACAGGAAAATCAATAATTCCTGATGTGTTGATTTGGATTTATGGATATGGAATTTTTATTATTTAATGAAAATGAAAATTTATGAATTTAATGAGAATTTTATCCAGTTTGAATCTTCAGAGGAATGGAAATATAGTTTTAGGGCTATGGCCTGTGCCACCAACACCGCCCTCATATTCAGTTGTTTCATGACTTATCCCATATAGGAAGGACATAAAGCCATATTTTCAGAACTGACTAGAGACAAAATATGGACTTTTACACAGTGCAGAAATTGCCTTCTCACTGATTATTCTCTGGAAAGACCATCACAACTTCAAGTGAAAAGGCAGGAGAGATTGTGAAGAATGCTCATAGAATGTGGGAAGTGATAAGAGAAAATCCTACAGCGATTACAGTTGAGTGCTACTGCTTTTTGACATCACTCTTTTCACTTTATTTTATGTTGGCTGGTGAAAAAGTGGTCATCCCTGTTTCAAATGATATGCTCTGTGGTGACAAATGTTAGAAGCTACAAAGATCTTATTTTAACAAGTGAGAAGGGAAATACATGTTGTGTGTGGTGTTGGGTAATGTTTGTAAAGCTTCCCTTAAAAATTTATTTAGCATTCAAACTAGGAATTTCAACTGCAAATAGAGAAATTCATCCCAGGGAGCGGTGTTGGTTATCACCAACTGATTCACTTTTGGTTTTTTTTGAACAAAATGAACCTGATTTACTGTTTCTTGCTTTACCAAAGTTGCTCTTGCAGTCTAGAAGAGTGGATAATTTATAGGCTTCTAAGCTTTCCAGCTTTGGCCAAGTGGAATTTTCTATTGTGCTTCAGTGTTTCTTCGTGAAGGTCAAAAACATGTATTTGGGACATCTGTAGAAATATTGGTAAATAATTGATGGATGTGGACGTGTATTTGATTTGTAGGGGTTACATAAACAGGTCACAGGATCACAGAGTGATTCAAGCTGTCAGGGATCACAGAAGATCATCCAGTCCAACACAAAGGTTCTGTGCTGGGAAGAATTTCTAGTTTCTCAGAGGATACTGTGGTTGGAAAATAAACTGAATTGTGAAGCTGTATGTTGTTATTGCAGAAACAAGGGTACAGCATGATTATATTTGTTTGTTCTCTTAAATAGCTTAAGAAGAGCTCTTAGTCCCGTGGAATCAGTGTCAGTGAAATAAAGACCCCAGTGTTGGGTCTTTCACTGCTTTTGGAGTATTTCTTATGCCTAATCAGTTTAGGGTCATATTCTGCATCCCTCACTCTGGGAGCAGTGCTTTGCTGTGTGGATGATCACAGCAGTGGTCAACAGGAACATGTCTGATTTAGTGACCTGAGCAGTTCTGGCAGGATCTGCCATTTGCATTAACTGCACCCTGATCCTCACTCTGGAAATAGCTGTACATGCTGTCACAGGGGCTCACAGACTGTGTCAGTGACATCTTCACCAACTGATAATATTGCCCATCCACTGTATTCATTTACAGGATTATAAACGTGTATTGATAGAAAGCCCTCGAATCCTGACCCCGATGCACTTGGAATGATGCGTTTAATCATTCATCACCTACACTGATAAATCCAGGCTTAATGATTTTAATAATAGCTCAGCATTGCACTGAGTGGCTTCTGTTTGGAAAACTCTGGGATGGAGTAATCACTTCAGGGCTATGCAGGGCAGATCTGGCACTACAGACTCCCCATTGGCACTACAGACTCCCCATTGGCACTACAGACTCCCCATTGGCTACGTTATGGCTCCAGACTCTTGCCCAGGGAAGCAGCTTTTTATCCCTGGCATCTCAACATGAGGTAACCTCTTCCCTCTTGCCCTCACAGGAGCTCCACAAACCCACTGACAAAAGGGAGAAATACCAACAGAAAATACATTTAAATTCTCAGCCCTTCACCATTTCATTACAGTAATTTCTGGGCTTGGGAAGGGTTTTGTACAACTCAGTTGCATAACAACCTTTCAGTGAACCATTAAATTGCTTACACATACAACAGATTTCTGTGACAGATGATAAAAATAAAAATTGAAAAAAGGCCTTATTGAGAAAATTAAAGCAACTTACTGCCACATTTTAAACGTCCAAATATCCTAATTAAGACGGATCAAGACACACAGTGATAGTAGTGTATGAATTTTCCAGCTTTTGAGTGTAATTCTTAGGACATTTTATAGATACTTCCAGGAATATATTGGAATCTCTGGCCTCTCTTTTTCTGCTAAATATAACATTAAAATCAGCAAAGGTTACAAATGTTAATTACTTCAGTAGTAACAAAGTACTCCAAGCATGTTAAGTTCAAATGAAAAAGACTTTAAAATAAGGGAAGTTTCTTTTGGTTCATGACAACAAGAGAACAAATGCCTCATCCTACAGTATTTCTAAATCTAATCTTAAAGTTTTTGCTTTAAAGGGTAGCTGTTTCCAATTTTTATGAGTATGCCTCTCCTATAAGTATTCATGAAACCTGATAGAAAAAAGTCTCAAAACTGAGTCCAAACACAATTTATGAGTATTTAAGAAATACTGAATGTTGTCATCCTAATTTCACCTAATTTAAAACCTGTTAAGGATTCCTCAAATACCAATTTTTCTTCACTGTGAGTGTCTCAAAGAGTCTTCTGATGCTATTTGAAGAGTTCTAAAATTAGCACTCAGCATTCTGATACACAGACAGATTTTCTCATTATCATTTTTTTCTTGGAAAAGAGGAATCAAAAGCAAAACACCTTGGATTTTCAAGAGGTGACCTACCCAATTTGCACCCAATGACCCCTGCCTCAATGAGGAAATGAGATTTGCAATATCCACATATGCTTTGTGTGCCAAATTTGGGCTCTGTCACTGCCCAAGCCACTACCTGCTAACGTTGACAATTTAATCTCTTTTTACTGGAAGATTTTTTTAAGAAGTTGCACAATAAAGCATTAGAAGATGGAATGTTGCCTAGCTTCAGTGAAAGTAGTCACAATTTATTACCAGCAAAGTCTTGTATTTTAGCTGTAATCTGAAGACCTATGAATCCTGTAAATAAATAGATGTCTTCTAACACAGAAATACATTGGAAGCTGAAATATGAACTATTATACCCAAAACTATTGCTGCATGCACAGAATTTAGCAGGAGACCTTTGGGATGCTTTACAAAGTTCACATACTTGAAGCATGTTTGCTAAGGAAAGCTTCACTAAAACGTAGTTTCCACCAAGAAGTGGAGAATTCTGTTCCATGGAGAATATGAAGTGTATAAATGGAGCTCAGATTCTAAAAGAGATACTTTAAAAAGGGCTGTATTCACTGCAGAGATTATTTACTCCTGCAGTGTAAGTAGCCAGAGGTGCTTCATTTATGGAAGTGTAAAAATGCAAAAAGAGATGATGAAGTCTGAGTCTGGTAAGGAGGAAAAGTTTTATTTGTGGCCTTGAAAAATCTGAAGTTAAGCTGTTCTAACCTTTTGGGGAATTTTGCCCACTAGCAAGAGTACAAAGCAGCAGCTTCCTCGGTATGTTTAGGCCTTTGTTAGTCCTGTATCCAAAGCCTCCTCCTGCCTTGGTTGCTGCAGCCTCGGGATCCCTCCAGCACTGCCTGTGTGGCTGTGACAGCTCCTGCACTGGGGAACAGCCTCTTCTCTGGGCCTGGACAGGGATGAGTCATAGAAACTTCGGCGCCAGGAAAGATTTGTTTATTTTTTACTTGCATTTAAGAAGCTTTTGCCAGATTTTCAAACTTGTGTGCCTAAATTTCAAGTATTTAGAAGCTTAGCAAACATGGGTTTAAAACTCAGAGGAGCCTCTTTGCCATAAGGCATCTCCCTGCCAGATGAATCCTACTAACCTTGTAAAGACTAAGTGCATAAGTTTAAGCACATATTTGGGAACTTTGCTCTAAGAATATTTAATTTTTTCATAGAGATTTTCCTTAGTATTTTTATTTACACTTGAAATTAAGCCTTTGGTTGTCATAGCTTTTTCCAGAACTTCAGTAAGTAGAAGGGCTGAGATCTGTGCACAGAATGGTGAGAGATGGACATTGAAGGTTTTTTTTTAACTGAGCACTTCAATACAACCAAGAAATCAGGCTTTTAGAGAAAAGGATGTTTGTCTCTTGCCTTGTTTGACTTTGTCTTCCACTTTTTCCTATGCAAAATTTTTGACCTCGGTTATGCCACTGACATTAATTAAAAGACTCCCAGTGATAATAAGTTGTTGAAGCAGTACTTCATTAAACTTGTTCCCTAAAGTATCTCTTAGGGAATAAACAATGGGCTGTCCACTGAAAGCCTCTGTTTTACATATGTTCACTGAATTAAGCCAAATCAGTTTTAAATTATCCACATGATTAGTGGCCTTTTTTTCAGAAGAAGCAATTTACCTGAGCTGCAGTGGATCCTTTAGTCACTGACTAAACTATTCTGGAAAATAAATGTAGGTGGTTGTAGATGATGCATAAGAAGACTCAATAAGAGAAAAACTGTTAATATCTATTTCCCAGGGCAAAAAAAAAGGACTGTAATTTACTTAAATTTATAAGATTTTATAAAAAATGTGTTTAGATTTTCTCCCTGGGTTTTGGCAGTTCCTTAGTAGGAGGTATGCTCAGGGCTCCAAGGTGGAATTTTTGCCAGAACACTGTTTCAGGAATTACATGATCTAGTATCTACAGAAACAGACAGTGTTCGGTTTACTGGAAAAACATTTTCCTTTAGAACTGAAAAATTGTAACTTTGGAATGTAGGTTTAATTTCCAGCATTTCAGTGTACTACAGATACAATACAATAGTGCTCATTAGTATTTTTGAGC
Organism: Lanius collurio; assembly: GCA_020086605.1. Taxonomy (NCBI): domain Eukaryota; kingdom Metazoa; phylum Chordata; class Aves; order Passeriformes; family Laniidae; genus Lanius; species Lanius collurio. The sequence goes on from JACBWW010000027.1 coordinate 1,396,431, forward strand.
AGTTTGTGAAGAGCTGAAACATCTATGGAATGAAATTTCAACAAAGAACTGTGAGTAATAATTAATGTGTACAAGAATTCCTGTACCAGTGGTTTTTGGCCAGTTCTGTACAGACACCTTGCAAGCAAAGACCTTCTAAACCATTTTGTTTTTCACTTGGATCTCATTTTCTGCATCATTGGCACAGAATACTTGCACAGAACAGTCATTGTGGTTTTAAGTCTGCTTTTGCCTTTGTGAGGAAAGCCAGTGTCTTTAAATTTAGATAGTAATAATATGTTCCCACTGACAAGATAATGTAGAAAACCATTTTGAAATATGGCTCTCTGGAAGCTGAGAGCAATGCAGCTGTTCACTGAGTCCTCTCCTGTTTCTTTTAAATCCAGAGCATCTGCCTTCCAAAACACTTCACATTAAGTCTCCCTAATGAAGGCATTTAGGATTGCAGGAAGGAAAGACTGTTTTCCTGCATTCTGGGAACTATGGCTAAGACTGGGTGGGGAATAATATGAAATGTAGATATTCTAGAAAAAAATAGTAAGGGAAGAGGCCAGAACAGGCTTTCACTACTGTAATTTGGGCTGGAATCTTTTCCAGCAGTGCTGGAGCAGTTTGCTGACAGTGCTACAAGACAAAATTGTCTTGGGAGAAAGGAATCACAGGTTTGATGTGGTAGCTGACCGAAAGTTACCCTGGGGTTAGAGGCATTTTAATGGCCACAACACCTCCAGAATGTTTGTTTCTGGTGTTACCAAGTCTAGAGCTCTGCTCCAGCCTTGCCAGTGAAAGGTACTGGTTAAACAGTGATTTCCAGCTTCTTCTGCAGGAGAGAAAAAGAGAAACTTCTGCAACAAAGAGGAGTTGATTTTCAGATTTTCATCTGGTTCTGCATTTAGAGCTGAGCCCGATTCTGAGCGCTCCGTGGGCTTTCAGCGTTGCTCACAGTGCACCGTTAACGATCCCGGCGCTGTCAGTGCAGACATGATTTTTGTGGTTAAAATAGGAAATGCATTCATCTGTTTTACATAATATACACAGACCTGGAGAGAGCCCAAAGGGTCCATCCTTGTGTTCCTGTGCAACTCAGAAAGAGAAAGTGAAGGAGTTTCAAGGGAGAGCAGTAACAGAGGGTGAAAGGAAATAACCTTTTTCTTCCTCGGAATGAGCTGCTGCCTTCTGTGTGCTCCGAGCAACAGCAGGACTGGGAGGTGAGTAGAAAGGGATAAAAGAAATGAACAGAAAGATGGATAAATACTTCCTTCCTGCTACAGATGCCTTTTTTCCTTAAACTGATCTATTTACTGGGAGTTTTAGCTGAGGTGAGTGGACATTAAAGCTTCAGCTATTTTAAAAATATTCCTGAGGTTCTATATTGAGGGAATGCTGCAAGCTTTTACCACGAAGGAATTAGGACTCCTAGGATGTTTTGCTTGTGATAAAATATGCAAGAATGTGTTATGTCTGTGATCATTAGGAATAGAGGAAAAAATTCCATTGGCTCTCTTTTACCTAAGCAAGTAGGATTGTTCTTTCATACTTTGGGCTCTGAAATAATCCATTTTAAAACCAAGAATGTGTTCTTCCCAAACTGGGAACCAGGGATGGTGCTGGCAGATCAACTGCATAACTGTTATACATGCTTATTTCAGGATCAAAAGATATTCTTCCAAAAGGGTGAGGGATATATGTCTGCAGCTGTGTTTCAGAGAAGCTGGAGGGAATGGGGGCAGGAAACAAGGAATTTTTCTCACTGCAAGTGACATAATACTTTTGAGTTTAGGCGTGTGCTGGATAGTTCATTTCTTTCCTCTTGGCATTGAGGAGAAAAAGAGTTTTGCTAAAAAAATCCAACAGTGCAAGAAAATTTCTGTCTCTGAAACCTCTAAATCTGGTCAGTTAATCTAAGAGTTGTCCAGCAAACCTCTGACTGCATTTTGCTGTAGTTTGAAGGTGCAGAATGTTTTTATGTTACCTAGTACTTCAGATATCAATGTATATTCATTTTCAAGCTACAGTTGAAAAAAGCAGAAAAGAAATAGATTATTTTACAGAATATGGACTTTTTCAGTAATGTGTATGAACCAACATGAGGAGCATTCAGGAGATTCTCTTTTTTTTGCTATAAATTTGGATCTGCATTATGATTAAAATAAAGTGCCTGGTGAAATTAAATTCACATACTTAAAAAGAAGCCATCAGTTCCCTTCCTCTCTCACTCTTCCTACACATTATTCATCTGGTATGTGAAAAGCTGTTCTGTGGCTTCCACACAAAAGCAAAGTGAAAAGAAAGTCAAAGATGTTTTAGATAAATAACGATTATTTTCAGGATCCTTCTAAAGCACAAAACAAAATGTTCTCCAGATACTGGGAAAATACATACATAATTTCAGATAATCACACGTTATGTACTAGAAAGCCACTATGTTAAAAGCACATTATTGAGATTTTAAGGGCAGGCACTAAAAACTTAGGAAGTGCCAGAATTGTGGTTGCCTCTGCAATCTTCACTTGGTTCCTTGCATATGCATTGTGATGCAGCCTTAAAGTGCACATCACACACATTTTCCTCCAGTAATCTGTGAGGGCAGAAGTTATTGATATATTCAGAAGCTTTTATGTAGTGCCTGTCACTACAGTACCTGCTGCACAAAAGCTCTGAGTAGTGTGGGGCTGGATTGTCCACCTTACAGACCTGAGGGGTGTGCAGAGCATCAGGGAGAGATTTAAAAATGCTCGTTTGGACTGCCTTACTTGAGACGTGTACACTGTGATTTTCCAGACCCAGTAGGTAAGGCAGAACTTTACATGCTTAGAGAACAATGTCTTACTAAATTCTCTTGTGGATTCTCAACTACCTGAAGATTTACATGTCAGCTGTACTATGTTTAAAGGATTTTCTTCCCCCACCCTGGCAGTCTGGCAGGGGCAGGAGACAGAACCCAGTTCTCCAAGGCCTTTTCCATCTTCCTTTTCCCACAGTTCCCTGACTCATGCACAACCTTTGCAGCCAAGCCACCACACAGTTTGTCAGGGAATGACAGTAGAATATTGCATAAGATTATGTAGCTAACAGCCAGCATGTGAGAGCTCTCATAAAGACTTCAGAATATCAATTAAACCAGCCCCAGACCTTCTGCCACAAGTTCAGCCTCAGTATTGTGTCTGCAGGTCTTCAGGCAGCACAGGTCCTGCACAGAGCTGCAGGGGGACACTGAACCAGCAGGTGGGAACGAAGGTGGGGCCTTTACCAGCACCCATCAGGTAATTCCCAGTATAGAAACAATGTCTGGAATCTTGGATTCCATGTGAGGCTCTGGAAGACAGTGGGCTTTGAATTCAACTTTTTACATTCCCCTTAGATCTCTCCAGCTGAGTTTTGTGTCTCTTAAAGTTCTGGCTCCAAATCTTTTTCTCTTTCACCTTTCTAATCCTACACTTCACCATTCTGAGGCATGATGTTTCTTCTCTAAATTCTAAGTCTGGGACAGAGTTTTAGGACATGCTTTGAAGGCAAAGACAATTAAGAAGTTGTTCTGCCTTCAGCTATTTGTTTCCTTTCCCACTTGTATTCCATCATCCTGAACTCAGCTCCTTGTCCTCAGTTTTGCCCCCTCGATGGTTTCTGAGGCAATGTTTTGAAGTGTAGCTCTGAAATAACCCAGGTTAAGACAACCCTTTAAAAAGGAAGTTATAGTATCCACATTGAAGGGCTAAGGAAATTTTCAGTGTCTCTCTTTAAAGTGAGCCTAGAAAAAAAATACTTTAATCTCCATTGAAATGAACAATATTTATTTTGCCATTGGAATTTTTAGTGTTAGTCAATAGATTGAACCTATAATGCATATTTTCTAGTAGTGGTGGCCTTCCTACCATAGTAAGCTATAATGGCAATGCTGTAAGCATTAAATGTTGGACAGAAGAGTATGCTGTGAATGCTGTATGATGATTGATAGGATGGGCTGGTAAATGATCCTTGATTGATTTATGAATCTCAAATCTTGTCCTCCACCAAGCCCTTGTTTCTGCTGGAAATCTGGCACTATTTTGCAATTACAAAGCAACCCTGAGCTAACAGAATGTGATTTATGTCATTTTTAGTGAATTGAAAAGAAGTTGATTTATTGTAGATCTCATGAGATGGCATTATGGTATTTATTTCAACATAGTCTTAGTGAGAAGTGCCCAGTACAACTTCAGACTTGTGTGACTGGAGCACTTTTCCTCACTCTCCTGGTGGTGTTTGAGATGAACAAACCTCAAATGAGAATGAGCAAAGGATTTCCAGTTCTACATTAGTATTTTCCTGCTCTGTGGTTTTGACCTGAACACTTAACAGGCTCGTGTGGTAAAGTGAGAGCTGTTTGGAGAAAGAATTCTATTTATTTACCTGGGGAAATAAGAATGTTTTCCTTAATGATTGGCCATCAAATGAAACCTGATTAAGCACACAAAGTATGAAAATCCCAAAGGCCCATGTGGTGAATGGAATTAGATTCCTGTTTGATTTGTAGCTGTCACTTTATCTTTGCATTGCAGTTTGATTTTTCTGTTTCTAATCTCAGAAAGTGATGTCTGGGAGAGGTAACTTTGCTTGGTAGGATATTTTCCATCCTTTTTGGCACTTTACAATAAAGCACTCACTAAAGCAGCAGTAGGGAACCTAGAAGTGAAACCTCTTAAAATAAATTAGATGAATGACTGATCTGATTTACACATTTCCTACTGTGACCTGAGAACTTTCTCATTGTTTCCAAGTATTGAAAAAAAATATTCTATTTAAACATCAAATTTTTTAAAGTTCTGGATTTTTCCATGGCACAGGAAACTTTGCTAATACTTCTAAAATTTATAAAAGCACTTTCATTTGATTTATATTATTTAACTTATTTTGTACTGGAGCGTCCTGTGACAGATCCTGAGTTGATATAATCAGTAATAGATCAACTGATTTCATAAGAGCTGGAACAATTTATAGCACTGATAGTGAATCTGCTCTTGAAAAATTATATTTGAAAGTGCTTAGTTCTCTGTGGTAGGAAAAGGTTCAGTGGTTAGGAAACTGGACTAAGGAGAGGATCAGTTTTTTATTCAGTTCTTAAAAACTTTGGAAAATTCTTTAAAATCTGTGCTGTAGTCTGTCTGTAAAGCTGCACTAATCTCCTCTAGAATATTTATATTGCAATCTCTTCAGAAAAAACATTCTTATTTATTGATTATTTTCTTGGTTGTTTTTCCATCTTATTTCTTGGAATTGTTTATGGAATTGAATATGGCTCAAAGAATACCCTAAACCTGCCCTGCAGCTTTTACAACAGTATTTTTTGAATTCTAAGAGCCAAGTTGCAAAAAAAAGCCCCAAAATTCTTATTTGGCAGAACTGTAGAGTCCATCCCTGTGGATGAACCTGAGCCATTTACAAATAGGGGCTGGTTTGCTGTGAGTAGTGATCACATAATAACCATGTTATGACAGAGATCTAAAGCAAGAATGAAGATGTCAGAGCTACCTAGCAGCAAATGTAAATTTAATCTTAAGATAAAAGCATATCAAATATACCCAAGTGGCTTATTGCTAGAGATGCTAATTAGAAAAAGCTGTATTATTCAAAGCCATTTGTTCCAAATGGCTCTTCAGGGACCAGGTTAAGGAGGAGTTTCCCCTGTGTGGTTTGGTCTTGTTTACAGAGGTTGTTGATATTTGCTAAACCACTTGGTGAAAAAAAATATGTCAAGTGGATAAAAGAGACTGAAATTTTCATTTTTTCAATGGAAAAAAAAAAGATTCTAAGCAAAAGCTGTAAATTTCAGAGTGGGAATAAGTAGAGGATTCCCCTCATATAGCCTGGATCACTCTTTTCAGGACAAGAGGGATAAATAATTCTGGGCACAGTAAACAACTGCTTTGTGAAACAGCAGTTTTAGGACCCACAGGAAATGAATCCTGAATTTCATCTGGAGTGGTGCTCAGGGCTCAGTTCAAAAGTGTTGAAGGAGTAAGAGCCAAAATCCAGTTCTTTTTTTGGGGGATGGGAGGCCCAGTTCATTCTGGTGCTTAATTTCTAGAAAAGGGACCATGCAAAACTGAGGTGATCAGGAAAAAAGTAAACCCTAAAATAAACAGTCCGAAAAGCAAGATGCCTGCCTTTAAGCTGATAAAAACATACTGTGTTTGAAACCCAGGTGAAAAATATGCCCATAACTCAAGATGAAACTGTCATAAAATACAATGAATGATAGTGGAAAAATTAAGGAGATACCACAGGGAAAAGGTTGGCTTTCAAAAATTAAAGTTTGCCTGGATGAATGGAGCAGGATCACCGTAGAAACTCTGGGCATATTTCTCATTTCCCCCTCCCTGGCACTGAAATGGTGCTGCTGTCACAGGGCAGGATCCTCCTACCAAAGCAACTGCCAGGAATGTCCTCTCTGTCCCACACACCCATCCCTGATCCCGAGACTCCAGTGGACATTGCAAGTGGTGATCATACCTTTCAAAGTAAATTAAATTTCTTGTATCCCTTTTTCTCAAAGAGGATAAATGAAGCCCAGAGGGAAGGAAAAGGTTGCTCAAGGCCACAGTGGAAGGACCGTGCAAAGGAAAAATCAACAGATCTTCCAGGGTTGGGATATCTTGGCCCATGCAAAGACAGTCTTTATGAAAAGTGACAACAAAAGATGTAAATAGTGTCTGATTTATGGGTATCTGCCTGAAAAAAACCCACACTGAAGTATAAATACCATAAAACTTGGGGTTGAATCCTGAGCTGACAACGCTGTGTGTGAAGCTCTCTAATGTAATACCTGATTAATCATGAATTTGCTATTGTGCAGCAAGTGGGACTGTATCAGTTTATAAATAGTGTACATGCATTCCTGGCTGCATGACAGGATTATAACTGTGAAATTTTTGCAAATCTTTGAAATCCCACAAAATGAGGCATCATCAGGCAGCAGAGAAAGGGATGACAAAGAGAGGAGGAGCCTGGGGAGAGACAGAAATCCGAGACTGGCCCTATTAGCAGAAAGCTGAATTTTAACCTGCAAATACAGGTTTAAAAACTGCAAATGTAATATTCCATTATTTAAATAGGTGATATCACAATCCCTGCTCTAACTGCACTACCTTCAAAGATGTTTCAGTTTTAATAGATTATGTGACATTTAAAAATCCAAGTGTGGAGAGAGTTGCTAATATATTTAGACTGAGGAGCTTCATTTTGGTCATCTCTGCCTCCAGCTTCCTCTTAAAACATTAATGGAGCTTCATTCCTTTTGGCTTCTCTGAAGTGGGGACTTTAATTTATTTATGCTGATGAGGAACTTTTCAATATCCTCTTCCTCTCCTGTCACCATTACAGAGAAGAGAGCAACGATTTTTAAAGGAAACAGTTTTTTATCTAGAACATGTAAAATTAAAAAGATACTGGAAAATGCAGCATAATTCAGGCTCACAGCACTCTTGAGACCTAGTTAAAGAATACCTATTAATGGATTAATTTTTCATGCTCCACATATGCAGAGAAAGGTATTTCAGGGGATATATAGGCCTACAATATAAAATCAATTTCAGAAGTAATGTGATGAAATGGTAGAAGCTGATGAAAGCACTAATTTGTTTGAATATCCCATGATTTGTTAATTGTACAGCAAATGCCTGACTTCACCCCTTGTGCAGTGGTTGAAGAGGAAAATGCCACCCATGACAAATCTGACAGTTACTGTAATGTTTAATACAGCCAGCCCTCTCTCAGCCTTCTGCTCCTGGTTAATCTATTTTGTATAGTTTGGCTACCAAGTATAACTTCAAAACTAAAGTAAAGGCCAGGATTACTGCACATAAAGGATGGGTCTCTCCATCCTGTCTTCCTTGAGACTGCTTGTGCCAACTTTCTCCAGCTTTGTGCACCCAATTCCTTCAGATTTATTCCCTGGTCCTTCCTTGTTCTTTGAATCTTTCAACAGAAAGTTCATCTCTCTCCCCAAAAATCTCAAGATTTTCTTAGAAGTCATGTAACTTAAATTAAGCCATGGGCTATTGAGCTCTTATGACTCACTTTACCAAGCTCTGCTGAATAACCATGTGGGCCAGAAAATTTAATTAATTTCTATTCTCTATCTGCAAAATCTATTAATGTTCATCAAGAAGAAATAAGCTCTGTCATTCACAGAATACTCAGCTATCAGACCCTAATGTTATTTTTGCAGCATTACATTTTTTGCCAAAATTGGATCTCAGTCTCTTGCAGGATCACCAGGCACCACTACCTAGGCAGCACTTGGGAAGATGGACAAATATACCCGACATCAGAAACTTTCAGAATGCAAATTTCTGATTTGCACTTTTGGGAAATAAGCCTTGAAAATTTGATCCACATGCATTCTACTGGTTCAAAAACCAGAGGGGCTTGCAAGGGGATCCATCCTATTCCCTTGCTCCTCTCCCACTGAAAAAAAAAAACAAAAAACCAACCCAACCAAAAACAAAAAGAGGAGGGATATAGGGGATATATGCAATTTTCACACACCTGGCAATAGTCATAAAGCCAAAAGACTGTTCCTCTCCCTGTGTCTGCAAGTCAAAAGTTTTCTCCCTTGTTTTCAGTGCCAGAAAAATAAAACTGGGCCTATTTTATGGCACAAGCACAGTGCCCCATGGAGACTTTCCCTGGCCTCTTACACCTGCACTGCCACTGGAAGCCAGCTAAAAATACTGCCCAAAGTAGAGAAAAACAGCAAGGTCCTCTCACCTCCCTTTTGAGAGAATGAGAACTTTTCCCAGTTTTTCTTATTTGTCTCTGGAAGATGAAAGATAGGTAATAATTCCTTTTCAATACAGGATATAACAATCATCTTGAAGGTGATAAATGCAATAATCCAGAGAAGTTAGCACAGTGAAACCCAATTAAAATGGGACAGCAACTGCAGTGATCTGCAAATCCAGAGGAGGCAATTTATGCCAAATGACACATTAGATTATTTTCTTCTGAGCATAAAATTGCACAGCAACTTCCCAAACACCGTTATCAACACCGTTACTGTTAGTTGCACATGTAGCAAGACACAAATATGTCTGTCATTCCATAACTGCTGAAACACTGATTCTTATCCCACTGGGCTTCTTTTTTTTGGATTAATTAATAATTCTTTATTCAGAATTCATAACAGAAGGTGACACACCCCTGAATAACATTTAGATTTTTATGGACCATCTACAGATAGGGCACTAATACAAAAATTACCCACAGTTAATCTGTATCCTGGTCTACAGACTTCTCACTTCTGTTTCAGTTGGGAATGGAGCTGGATTCATAAGCAAACCATGAAACAGCTCTTCCCTCACTCTGAAAGACAGAGCCCAGTTTGGGAGGGGAGAAAATCCCAGGAAATTTGCATTGAACATTGCTGAAGATTCAAAATAGCTTTTCAAAGATGCTTATGAAATTCTTTGAATGAAATATTGAATAGGGGTCTAGAAAGGAATTCTGCTTATTCAAAATAAACAGCATAGAAAGAAAATTAGTGTTGTTGGAAGATAAGGGAACAGTTTACTTTTTATATTTCTGCTCATTAAAAGTGTGATTAAATTGGTAAGGTGAGATAAGGAGACCAGGTGTCGTATTTCATTGAAGAAAGCCATTCAGCATTGGATTTGACTTCAAACTAAAGTCCCCTGTAGCTGTGCATCCTGCCAGGGCTTGGTTTTATTAAATGCCATGCTAGAAACTATTGCTTTGCTGTGTTTGTAGGAAGTTGCTGCCGGTGCCATCCCATCTGTGCCTCAACCCTCATTAGCCTCTGCTCTCATTTTCTACAAAGATTAATCTATTTTGAGAAGAATCATGGCAAGAAATTGTGCTTGTGCAGCGAGGTCTCGTTGTGGAGATTGTGAGCCCTGTTGTGTTTGCAGGGAACGCGAGGGCCGGTGTCGGGGAGGGGGTGATAACGGAGCCTGCACGGAGTGGCAGTCCCTGGCTTTGCTGCTGGAGCTCAGTGGTTACACCTCAGAGAGCCCAAACCCACAGCCATGACATGATTCATACCTCCAGCTGTGGCAGCTCTAGCTCAAATTAGGTCCAAGTGTGCACATACTTCGTGTACAGCTGCAAGCACTGGAAGTGTTTCTCTGTGGAGGTCAGTGCAGTCAGTCTGCACAGCATTCAGGTTTGGTAAAAAAATACAGTTACATTATCCATTTGTGCACCTTCAGACCTCACCAACTCTGAATTCTACCACGTTCAGAGCAAGATAAGGTATCATATCACAGGACAGCTCTGGGGAACTTCCTCTGCCTGTGACCAGTCAGAATTTGCTGGGCTCCAGGATTTAGCTAAAGAAGCTAAAAGGCAGAGTTCTGGAACAATATTCAGAGGTGAAGTTTCTCTTTTCAGCACTGGAACAACCTGACTCAGGTCCCACTACACTTTTAGCTTTCCTCCTCTGTAAAGCACTTGGGTATATAATTACAAAACAGGATTATGTAAGACTCAGCTGTTATGTTGAAGTAACAACTGGAAAACATGACACTAATACATGATACTGAGCTTCTTCATGTGGGATTTTTATTCTTAATGACTGTAGAGTGCCCAGGTTCGTTTGTTGAACAAGATGTCGAGGACCACTCTAATGAAGAATTTGTGTGCCTCAAGTGGCTTTACAGTTACCATAGTAAAATTTCATGCCAAAGAGCATCATGGAAGAAGACAGTTGTTTTCCTTCTTAAATGGTCAAAACATAAGTTAAACCGGCCTTTAAGCTGGTTCAGTGTATCCTGAAGCCACCCTGGACAACGTTTTCAACAAATAAGAAAAGTTTGCAGTTTGGAACAGGAACATTTGTTTTTTTTTCCAGCTGGCTTTGCCAGTTTTGGCTTGGGAGATGTCAAAGCCTTTCACTTTTAATGTTGCCTAAATACCAAGTAGCACTGCTCTTCTCTCCTTGCCCTTCTGCCAGCTCTGGGGGCCAGGGATGGGGAAACAAAACAAAACAAAACAAAACAATAGAGGAAACAAAAGAATCAGAGGAAACAAACAGCAGGAGAGATGAGGAGACCCAAGGAAGCCTTTAATGGGAACTGCAGTTAACTCTTGTTTACAACCCTATCACTGTGCATTTAGGCACTGGAGCATTATAAATATGAACATGTAAGACAGTGCTGTAATAGATGCCAAAATCCAACTTCTAACTCATGCCTTATCTTGTTTTGTTTGAAAGTCATCACACATACTCCTCGAATGAATGAGATGCATTATTGAGGAGGGATTAGGACCAGCCTGGCTGAGCGAGGCAGGCTGAGCACTGGGTTCTGCTGGGGAGCTGGGCTGGGGTTACAAGATCCCTGGTGCTGACTGTACCACCCCAAAATCAAGCTCCCAAACCCTCTCTCACTCTGACCTCCACAAGAAGCAGCTATTTTATGATTAAATCCATATTATCAGCAGACTCCTTGATGGTGTTTTTTAGATTTTCAACATATAGTTATGTAACATAACATGTAATGCTGTGAGCATGCTTATGTACAGTATAGATATAATATATAGATACAGACTACAGAATAACTGCTGAACTTGTGGTGCATAAGCCAAAAGCCCCAAGCCAAACCCAAGAAGAGCAAACATGAGGGAAGGGCATCTGTTTTGCTCTGAAAATAGAGCTCTTCTGCATGCCCTTGCTGGCTGCAGCTGCACAGCACAGGCTCAAGCCCTGCAAAAATCCTCTCCTTGCTGTTCTTGTGGCAGGAGCTGCTGTTGAGACTTGAGGTCACTGAGCAGAAGGATGTGCACAGGGCTGGAGCCACCATGTGATGTCTGAGTTTTGCCCCCCTGAGCTCAGGGCTGGGGCACAGGCAGAGATGTTTCATTACCTTCCCATCCCCTTCTGGCACGGCCAGGCTCTGCTGCCCTACCAGAGGCTGATGTTGACACCAGAGATGTCCACGGGGGCTTCTAACAGCAGGACAGGTTCCCTGCAGATCAGGCACAGGCAAATGACCATATTTCTGTCAAATCAGTCAGAGCTGTGATCCACTTTATGCCAGCTCTGTGCTGCTATGCCAGATTGATGCCAACTGGGGGATGACAGACAATTCTTGATACAGCATAAAGTGCAAGTGCTGCAGAGAAATGATACCTGATCCAGCAAAAAGCTTGCAGGAACAGTGTGGCCTAATCAATGTATTTTAAACAATTTGAGAAGTCAGAATGAATTTCTACTGGATCTGCACTTTATACCATTGGGACTGTGGTCATTTTGATCTGATACTGAATACCCTAAAACACAATTTATTGGACACCAGCCCAAGAGTTTGTAAACCAAGACCTGATTGGCATGTCTGTATCTTCTTGTGGGAGAAAAGTTGTGTAAGGGCATCTGAGCTAATTCTAGCCCATGAATACATCACAGAAATACATAGTTCCTCCCATCCAGCACCCTGCTAATGGGGAATACTGCTTAGCTCTCCATTTTAGACTCAGAAACATGCAAATGTTGCAGAGATGGACTTGGGTTTAGGTTACTTAGAGATCTCTAGCACAGTGTTCACTTTACAAATATTTTGCCTGAATTTCCTTATTAAACCAAGAACAAAATCCAAAAGAAGTATTTGATTTTCAGCTTTAAGCCTTCTATTCAGGTTTTGCTGTGTTTATTGTGAATCACATGTTTTGGGAAACATAGCCCTGTGTTCCCACCAGGAATGGACAAAACACAAAACTCTCCTAACTCTGGAGTGAATCCCTAGAACAGCTCCTGGGTGCAGGGTCAGCATGTGAAGAAAATGACCAAGTGCTGGCCCACGTCAAGGAACTGAACCCTCATGGGTCAGGTGCCTGGAAGCAGGATATGAGCTATTCATTATAAAATGTCCCTTTAAACTCCTGGGAGGTGCTCTGTTTGCTGACTTATTGTGACAGGAATTCTCACCCTTTGCCCACAGGAAATGTCATCCCAGCTCTGGTATCAATTTCATACCTCTGCAGGGAGATCATGGGGACAGAGGAACACCTGCTCTGCTGATCTTGGGGTATCTGGGTCAGGCTTAGGATTGGCTGGGCAGCACCTGGGGAGCTCTGCCTGGTTTTGGGCATGAAGGAAAACCTGCAGGGCTGTCAGTCTGGGATCCTCCAGTTTGCTTCCCCCAGCACTAGGGCACAAGCTGTGTGGGATTCCAGCAGGGGTGAAGCCATGGGATACAACTGTGTGGAGAAATAATGCCTTGTCCATAATCCTGCCTTGTTTCCAAATAAATATATGCATTTTAAAGCCACTATCTGAACTCATCATTCAAAGGCTATACTGATAGCCAGATGTCAGAATCATAATTTTTCTTTCAAGCTTTTCCCCAGTAGCTTTAAATAGAAGAAAACATTTTCCACAGAGAAAGAATCTTCTATTAATAGCATTAGATCATTTCAGCACTTGAAAGGAAGAAATTAGCTGAGAGTTTTTATAGGGTTTTTTTAATACTTTCTAAAATTTTATAAATTCTTTTATTGTGCAGGCAAGAGTATCCGCCTTCAGAGTTTTAATTACTAGGGAAAAAATAATTCTCTTTCTCTGAGTTCAAAAAACAGATATAGTGCATAAGATTATGTGAAATGACTTAAAATAAACATCTTCAAACAATCTGGCCCAATGTGTCAGTTCTCTCTCACGCTTTGATAATCTCATTCTGTTGTTGAAATAGATTTACACAGATTGCAGGGGAGGCTTGAAGCCGATTGAAAAGACTTCTGCTTATCCAGTGCACTGAATTGCCAATCAGAGGTGATGTTCTAGGGGCAGTCTCAATAAATTCCTCACTGTATTTTCTCATAACTGAGAAAATTCAGTTCCACTCCAGTGATCTCACGTTCTAAGATCTCTCCCCATTCATGTAAGAAAATGAGAGGAAAGCAAGCTGCAGGCTTTGCTGCCTTTTCCAAATAAACTTTGTTATCCTCTTATGTAAAAAACTGGGATATTCCACGTGGCAAAGAGCTTTATACACAGCTCTTTTTAAAAGCAAAAACATTAAACAAGTTTTGTGCTGCAGTCACAGAAATTCCAGTCATTTATAGCAATGAATGGGCAATGTCAGAGGAACGTATGGTATTTTTAGCTCTGCTTCATTACCCAATGTTGTAAATGAACCCTGAATACTTGTAATGTCTAAAAGCTTTCTTGGAGAAGAAGGGTTTTCCTGCATAATCTTGATTAAAGTCAGGCTGTTCCTGTGCAGGGGCTCTGCAAACTGCACTGAGCAGGGAGGGGAGGCTGCAGGACGAGCAGTCAGACCTGTGCAGAGGTGAAAGGACAGCAAAAACAGGGGGGTGAAAGCAGAATGTGAATAGAGGAGGGAAAGGGTAGCCCAGTGAGAAAGGGAAGAGTCTCGGGCTGGGAGATGTGATTTCAGTGTGACCAACTCCTTGTCTGACCTCATGTGCAGGAATTTAGGACTGAAGCTCTGTGTTAGAGGCAGATAAGCTCCAGCCAACAGGACTGAGCCAGGGCACTGTAAGGCATAATGATACAGGTCTAAAAATGCCATAGAGCTGATGGGCACGTTTGATACCAAGAGCCTCTATTAATGTTTCACATCATCTTTTTACTGTTGTGTGTTTGCTCTTTGAATCTGTTTGACCCACTGGTGAATTTGGTTTATGATTAAGTTGACCTTTCTTTCTTTTTCCTCTCACTGCACAAGATCCTTGCCCTGGTTTGCTGTGCCCTGCTCAGTCCAGACATGAACCAAAGGAAGAGGGGTCTGGCTTGTTCTCTGTCAATTATGGCATTTCAGGATGAAGGATGTTTTTTTTCCTATGAGCTTCTCCAATTGTTTCTAAATATTTCCTAGGCAGGTTCAAAGAGATTTAGTTTGGATGTAACTTAGAGTGTATAGGAAGGGACAGGCACTGGGTGAACTCACTGCCTTGGAATAGTGTGGGTCAGTGTGGCAAGCACTGAACACCCTCCAGTTCCTTTAAAAGCCTGTGGATTTCAGAGTTTCTTGGAACATCACAGGACCAAAACCAAATGATGCCCAGACCAGTGAAATTCAATACTGTCCTTACACAAAACAATCCACAAAGTCAACAGCAGTCTGAAATCTCTGCAAATGCTGAAGAACAATTATGTGAATTTCAAGACAGTGATGTGGAAATCCTCAGGTATCCTTGTTATTATTGCACTCATAAATAAGATCTTTTTGCAGCTAAGGTATTGTCACTTCTTCTGTAAGTTCCTGTGGAGTTTTTCAGCACAAGAAGATTTTTGTGGCCTTTTAGTGGTATCCCCCCAAAGACACAGAGGCTCTCTCCTGAGGAAGCAGTTATTACAGTATTGTGGGGGGTTCTTGTTTCCAGCTCTCCATGACTCATGCAGGCAGCTGAGAACTCAGTTAAAATATGAGTGCTAAAAAGAAGCTGAGAAGAGGGAGTAGTTATTCCACTTCTCTTTCTCTTGGAAGAACTAAAACATACATAAATTTAGGTCAGACAGGGTAAAAATATTCCATGCTGGTTTTTCTTTCCAAGCCATTTGGGCTTTGTGAGACATAAAAACAGGCCCAGGATATGGTTGAAATGAACAAGACTGTTATTTACTTGTTTAATAAAAACCTCATGCACTGAAACAGAAATTCAGTTCATACTCTGTGGTAGTTATAAAATGATAGTTTTGTCACAGATCTGGTTATCCCTTTTGTGTAAAAAGTAATAAATTAAGAAAATAAGAGAAGAAAACAAGAAAACAAAGTCAAATATTCTTGCTGATGAAAGGCAAATGTTAGAAATACACTCATTAGAGGTTTCTGTCTCAAAAACATGTCCTGAATGAAAATCAAGAGCTGGAGACAAAGGAACTGTCTGGGTTTGTTAGTTTAAAAGATGTGAATTTAAAACTTGTGGTCAGTAAAATTAACAAAATTGGTCTGTACAAGGAGAGAGGCCCCTGTCATGCTTTAGTTTGGGAAATGGTTGTTACATTTTGTTCTTTTGCACAAGCCCAGAACCAGCAGAACAGAAGTGTAGTCCTTCCTGGACACTTCTCAAAATTATACATACTCCACATTTTTTTTTTTTTTACACCATTACATTATTACATTACATTGTTTTTAGCAACAATTGTCTAGTTTGCATGGAAAGAAGGTTTTATGAACTAAAAAATGGATACAAAGCTCAGTTGTTGCACTGAACTGCAAGAAGACTCACTCCAGTTAATAAAACCAGTACAAATCTGCTTAAATGCAGAGTCCATTCTCCACTAGATTCAGTGCACTATGAACCTTAGAAGACAAGCTAAAAGAAACTCGTCCCTCTGTGCATTAAATTTGCTTTCTCTGTCACAGCCTCAGCATCATTCTAGGAATTTTGAAATTGCCATTGTTAATGTTAATTGATGCAAAGCAATTTCATTGATGCTAAAATGTGTTGCTGGAAGGCCCCAGGAAGGTACCTGCCCCTCTGGACAGAGGTATTTAGAGTGGACAAATGTAGTGTGAGGACATAGCAGATGAGCTTTAATGTGGGGTAAAATGCAATACAAGGGAACTTTTACTTCACCAAAAACTTAAGAGCCAACGTCTTGATGAAAGTTGGTGACTTTTGGTGCCAACAAGTCATAGGAATTTGCATGTGTGATTAGGGGCTTTTGAATCTTGCAGTTTAGTAAGACAAATAAAGATCTTTATCCTTCTTCTGGGAAGAAAAAACAGGCATCCTGTTTATTTGTGGAAGGATGGTTGTTTAGTTTGGTTGGTATTTGTATTATCAAGAAGAATTGTGTTTCCTTTGCACTTTGTAAGGAAAGAGCTCATTCACTGTCGAGTTGGAGTCACAAGATCACACCACTGCTGCTTAACAAATGCAGCCAGAAGGTGTTGAGTCCTCAGCACCAGCTGCTCACAGACCCACTTCTAACATTGCATTTCTTGCTAATGCAGACACAGCCAATAAATCACATTAGCAAGAGGAATTGGAGTTACTTCCATAGTTCTCCCTGCTTGGCTGCTCAGTGACACAGAGAGTTAAAGGACAGACATTGCTGATCTCCTGCCAAATTCTCATTTTGTTTTTGCCATGTGGGACATTCTTTGTCTCTCTATTTTTCTGTTTCTTACACCAAGGATTACAACTCAGTAGTTTGTTTTGCCTAGTTCCTATAATAGAAGGAGGAAACAACCTGGAAGGGAGTCATTCCAAGAGCTGCAGAGGAGAAAGCTTCATACATTTAGAGTCATTTCCATGTTTATTCTTGCTCTGAAGATCCTGCCATTCCCATAAGGACTAGATTGTGGTCTTGATTCAGGCAAACAGCGATAATCACTACAGTAAATTTGATAAGCAATTATTTCTCTTGGCCCTCAACCAGTGAAGAACTGAATTTTAGAAGGCATGCTGCAGATTGGTTAGATCAGTGCTTTAAAACCCTTATCTGGGCCTTGAGAGAGTTCCATGCTAAGGATGGTGTTTAATGCAGGATTTAACAGGTGAGAAGTGCCCTCGCCCTTGGGGACTTGGTAGCATCTGACTCTGCTGTGTGTTTAAGCACAGATGTGTCTTTTCAAAGGTGCTGAGGGTTTGTGGTACCTTGCTTTGGAGGGCTGCTGAGTATTTAGTGTAATTGCCTGTTGAGAAGTACCAGTAGACAGTGGAATAAATGAATTTTTAAAAACAGTATTCCCCTTAAAGCATTCCCTACATGTGTCTCATGTTTACAAACTGTTACATCCAGCAGAGCAAACCATCCCTAGAAAGTATTGAACCATCCATTCAGATGAAATGACCTCCCAAGAAGGGTTTCATTACAATTTACATACCAACCAAGTGTATAAATCACCGGTAGCTTTAAAACAGTTCTACAAGGAGCCACATTGGATGCATAACCTTAGACAAAAGTTGAATTCGCTCACTGTGCCTGCTTTCTATCTACCTTTCCCTGTAGCTGTTCTGATTTTTGTCAGATTTTTGTTGTTTCCTTCTCCCAAATCTCTGTCCTGTGCTGTAGAGCAGGCCTGGAGCGAGCACCGAGACTGGTGACTGATGTGTTTTTGTTGCCAATGGGTGTGAGGAAAGGGAGAGTGTGAAGCAGCAGGAGTGATAAAGGAGAAAACAAAACTAAACAAAAGGAGATGCTCTTGCATTTCACAGAGCACAAAGAGTGTTTTCCATCTGCAGCAGTGGCACTGAACAGTAACAGAGCACCAACAGAGAGCTCTGATGTGTTCGAGCAAAGAAGGAAATTCTGCATGGAATTACAAGGGCATGAAAGTGCATAGGACATGAGGATTTGATTAATTCTGAAATAGGCAAGTTTGGGATAGATAAAAAGTGAGAGATGATTGTCTGACAGACACAGACTCTACCATAAACTGGAGAAACTCTGAACAGGTCAGTCCTGGGCCATGGATCTCAGAAAAAGTCGCCCATGAGTGCCTGCTGGCAAACATGGTGCCCTTACACTGATGGCTTCCCTGGGTGTTCCATGTCCCTCCAAAGGCATCTGCTGTCAGCAATAACTGCAGTGGAAGGGATTTGAAGGTGCCTCTTGGAGACAGCCCAGGGTGTGTTTCAGTCTGCAGACTCCCTGAGGATGCTATAAAAAACATCCTTTCAACAGGTTTGCAGCAAGGCTACAGCTAATTAAACAACTGCAGGTGATGAAAGGCTGGTCCTGCAGTGCAGACAGCAGCTTTACTGCTCTGAGTGCATGGCAAGCCTCAGCCAAAACATTCCTGTGCTTGCCGGGCCTGCCTCCCTGTGTCCTGCAGCACAGCATCTCTCCAGGAGCCTGGGGGAGCCTGCCCAGCCCTGGGCATTTGTGACGTGTGTGGCACAAACCCCTCGCAGCTGCAGGAGGGACAGACTTGGCACAGGCTGGCTCCTGGCCCTCTGCAGGGGCAATGCCCATTTGAATGGATTTTTATCTTCTTTGAATGGATTTTTTGTGGATCTGGGGAGATGCTGCTCTGCTGCCTGAGCCAGCTCTCGCTGGGGGACAGGCTTGCAAACAGCAGCTTTCCCCTGTCCAAAGCAGACACTGTACAGGCTCAGATAACTGAATTAACAGTGATCACACAGTAATCCTTCATCAGTCTCATTTTCTTATTGCTACTGAGCCCTTTCTTACCCAGGTAAAGCGTGTTGTGGGTTCCTTTATGCAAACACTGACAAACCTATTTTGTTAATGAACTGCTAATGTCTCACCGTGCATTGTAAATCACAGCAAGCGGTGTTGGAACTTGACACAATGATCCAAAAGCATGAAAGGGTCCTGATTAATTTCTTTGCACCTTGGCTCACTTGGTGGTAATGCTGGTAGGTGATATGTCAGCTTTCCAAAGGAACATTTTCTGGAAGAAATCAGAAATCTCAAGTGTACAAAGCATATTTTTATCTAAGAGATTTAGCTGGAGTTGCCACTTCCCTGCTCTCTTTCCTTTGATAAGCATAATCTGTTTCCCCATTCATGTCAGGGAAACCTGGTTTTAAAATCCAAATACTTTGAAGGGAGGCTCAGCATGACAAAATGGAAATAAACTTCCCTGGCAAGCACAGCCCCCCCCTACCACCCACAAGTTATGTTTTGTTTTGTTTTTAAATTTCCCTCAATTAGAGAAAAATGTTAAATCATAATTTAACATATTAAAGAGCAGTGGAAATTATAGAACAAGGACAAATGGCAAACCTTTGAGTCTGAAGTGGAAATGGAAGCTCAGATTCTGGAGACCACATGGTAAACTTGCATTTTCATGCAGGGAAGTATAAAAACTTAATCAGGATTTATATCACCCAGCAAAAGGAAAAGTGATTGAGCCCAAGCACAGACTTTTCTGAGGGGAAGCAGAACCCAGAGCTGTTCCTGTATTTCCCTGCTATTTATCCTTGCATTTTCACCCTGCCTTCATGGAGCTCCATGAGTCTGCAGCCTGCACAAATTTACTGTGCCAGATTTTCCCCCCAAGGTAACTCGGGGAATGACGTAGATGCCATGTGGATAAACCTGGCCCACTCTCCATCTGCTCCTTGTGAGGTTAAACTCTCAGAGAGATGAAATCCACGGCGGGAAATCATGAACATAAAGGGTTGCAATAAGAAAAGAATTCAAGCCATTTTTTCCTAACATCATTGACCATACAAACCCAAAAAATTTGGATAAGTAAATGCCTGAGTTTGAACCTCAAACCTGTAATTTTCCCTACTTTATTTCAGTTTTTCTGGTGAAAAGAATATGATGGGTCAGAGCAACAATCTATGTCACATAAGCAGCTATGCACCCAAAATCAGCTCATGATTACATTCAGTAATTACTATAGGTCTTGCCTTTCTAAATAACTAAACTGCTAGGAACTAAGTTTTCTCTTTTACAGAGGATTCTGTGTAAGTTTTTTCCAAACCAACACAAAACAATACTGAAACATTCACAGCTTCAAATGCAAAGTCCTTCAAAAATTAAATAAATTCCAGGTTCTTAAAAAACTTTTAAAATAATTTTTTATAATTTTCATTTCTAATTTTTAACAGTCATTCAAAATTGCAAAAGTCAGAGTACTTTATGTATGGAAATGGAAACTTCAAACTGGAACATTCCACTGCAGTTCTCTTTCAAAGAGAGTCAAGAAAGAGAGCATGTCTACAGCAATGCAGGTGACAGAAAACATTTTTAGAACAAGGAAGAGCTCCATCACAGGAAACATCTAACTGCTGCAACAAAAAGCTCTTCAGTTTGAATTCTGCTTCTCTGGAACATAACAGAAGCTACAAAGGCTCCCAGACACAAGCAACTTGTGCCTGTCCTGCATGTTCAGTCACTGTGGCCAGTTCTTTCTTTTTCAGGATGCTAAACTGAGAAAAATGGCATTGTTCCTGCTGCTAATGCTGTTCCACAGTGCTCAGGATAATCCTTACTCTGAGACCAAGACCAGCTTTCTGCCTTCCCTGCCCTGCAGGCTCCTCTGATGGGGTGACAAGGACCCTCAGCAAGGAGCACCTCGAAGGAAGTGCCGTGCCCTGGTCAACCCTACAGGTGCTGGCTCAGTTTGGGGCTGACCAGGAGGAGACAGGAACCCTTTAAAAGCTGAGCTCCCTCAGTGTCATCCTCCCTCACATCCTTTTTAGAAGCAGTCCTGAATTCCAGGTAGCACTGAAAGTTACTGGTAGTAAAGGCACCTCTATCCCCAAAGCTGAAAACGTCATTTTGATTCCATTCACTGTCTCTCCCCTCTGCAGTGGACCAAAGGGAACCATTATTTCTTTTTTTAGCTCAATATATGAGTTGCAAAGACAGATGCAATGACAGTAAAGGGGAAAACATGCAGAGCTGCATTACAAACCAATTCATCAGCAAACAGAGCACGCCTGCCTTACAAATTTGCCTGCAGCTCTTGTCTGCTGTGTTATTTTTAAACTGCCTGCAGGTTGCAGATTTTTCAGTGGTCCTTCTCCTACCAATGTACGCACAAGATTTAGCAGGGCACAACTTTAATTACCATGAATTTAAGTTACCAAAATTCCCAGCACATTAAAATTCAGCATCCTTCATCTTCCCAACAAACTTTTTGCTGCATTCACAGGAGGACATGCCATGTCCCCTGCAGCCTGTCTGCATGGCAAGGTCAGTGTAAGTCAGCCCTACACCCCTGATGTTCCCAGCTGCCCTTCCTCAGCCTGGGGAATGCATCCTGCAGTTGCTGTAATCAGCAGCTCAGGCATCCAGCTACAGACTCTGGCTCATCATGAAAAACCCGAGAAGATAAACTCAGCTCACTGAGCCCAGGGCTCAATTTAACAATGCTGGTACCACCCAGACACGATCACCCCAGCACCAAAGCCAGCTGCTGAACAGATGAGGGCTGTGGGCAGCTCAGGGCACTCTCCATCACACATCCAGCACACAACTCCCAGCAAACCTGCCCCACTTCTGTGGGAGGCTGGCTGGGATGGAGGCAGGGTTTGACAAGTGCAAATGGGAGAGCTTCTGTGTGCAGAAAACCTTCACAATCACTGCACAATTCCCACAGAGAGGGGACTTGCAGGAAGAGTGCTCTATTTATGGCACCAGAATGTTTTAAAGAAGAAAGCAAGGGGGTGTTTTTCACCACAACTGCTACTGATGTAAACAGAAGCTGCAGATGCTCAGACTTTCTGAGGGGTCAGACCCTGGAGCCAAATGTAATGAATATTATGGTTTGTTTGCTGCTGCTTTGTTGCCTGGTTGGTTCTGCAGCCCAGAGCTGCACTGCAGAGCAGTGCCCGTCACTTTGGAACCTCTCCCCTCCTCTGATCGGGGATGTCTCAGACAATAACTCACTCACACTGTACCACTGCCAGGAGCTCTAGAAATTACCCCAGCTAGCACTGTAAGAACTTGCCCAGCATCAGCAGCAGGGCACAGCCACGTTCATTTCCATCCCTTTGGCACACACAGAGCAGGTGACAAGAGTGTGATATGTGAGGGGTTTGTTTTGGGGCTGGAGCTCCAGCATGGAAGACTTTGCCCTCAAAGAGGTACAGCAAGGAATTTAAAGTGGTTTTGCCATAAACAGCCAACAAGCTTCAGCCTGAGCAAGGTCCTGTGGCCCCACAGGGCTGAGGATTTTCTGCTTGTGGGGCATTGAGGGCCAAGCACAGGCTGGCCTTGCTGTGCTGGGAGTTAAACTGGTGCTCTCTGGACCCTGATAAGAACTGTCCCTCATCCTTCCACATTACACAACGAGTTAAGCTGCTGCTCTCTTCCCCCTGCTGATTTGGAGAGTCATCATTTGGCTCTTGGCTGTTTATATTTTGCAGACATCCCCTGTGTAATTGCATGGCCTGGCCCCAGGCTGTCAGGCTCTGGGAGAAATAACCACATTATTCCACAGAACAGTTAGCATAATTAAAATATTGACTGCAGATTAAAAAAATGTGCTGAACGTTTCACAGAGTGGTTGGAGGGTTGGCAAGCCTTGGCAGCTTGTTGGCTGCAGGAACTGGCTGATATTTAGGAGTGCCTTCTCCTCCACTATTCATTGCTGTATGTGGGAACTGCTTTTTGTGCTGTCAACTTCTGATCTCCCAAGCAGCCAACCCACAACCAGGAGAAAATTAACTGACTGGAAATGAGGTGCTCCAAGGGCTCTCTTGTGATTCTTATTGCCAGTGAGACGTTTTCCTTGTTATTTATGACTTCAGGACATCTGTCTTGCTGTGTCTCTATCTATTTTTGTGTCCATCTCTCCTAACACGCAGTATAGAAACTGCATATGGTGAGAATGTACCAGGTGATAAATCCATTTGCTTAAGGACTGCTTGTACCATATGAAAAACATTAATAAAGTTAAAAAGCCCACAAAAACCTCCACTGGAACATTTGTTTTAGCTGCTATTCCTTCTTTGACATTGGATTTCTACCTGTGCTTCATCTTCAATCTAAGTCCAAGGCACAAAATCCTTGTGTTTCCACAACCAAGAGGGCAGAAAGGAAGGAAAGGAACCCAGTTGGCAGGGCTAGTGGAAGCCACAGAAGCACTCATTCCAACAGGGCACTCAGGGAAACCTCAGTGTCCTTGTCATGTCTCCCCATTCTCTTTCTTAGGGGACTGTCTGGGACCATAAGCATTACTGGAGGCACACAGGTTTGGGTTTGAATGATTTCCTGGTATTTTTTATATCCTCTATCTGGCAAAAACTTAAAATGACTTCATGCTGGCAGAACAAAACACCCGGGGCATGTCTAACCCACTTTGCCAACACCTACATCCTGAAGGAAACACAGCAGAGGCAGGAACTTGCCAAGGTACTCCTTTAAATCAGCTTCTTGTTTAATCTTCACTTCCATGCTTGAGAAACTCCTGGCCTGGGAGGAGCAGTCTCACTGGCAAGGGCCACAGACAGCTGAGCTGAGCTCGTCCCACTCCACTGAAGCTCCCAGGGCTCTGATTCACAGTCTCATCTACAGCTCTTTTGAGATGAGCCAATTTGGTGAACATTTCTATTTCCACTCAAGGGGTGTCACAAGGAATGACCAAATGCTATTTCCTGAGGCTTCTATTACAGCTTTAAAGTGATCATAATAGCAAATTAATAGGAGATCTACTCTGCCATTTTCCATTCTCATTGCTATTGTTGTAATCCAGAGCAGCTCTAATTCTTCAAAGCTTATTTCTGTAGTGCTTCTCATTTCTAAATACACTGCTAGAAAGGAGTAGAATATCTTGGCACTCCAGCTGTGGTCTGTAGGCTAGCTCCTCCCTTCTGAGCAAGGCTCATTGCTATTTTCTGTTCTCAACTTAATATTGACCTCCAAACTGTAAATTATAAATATCACCTTGGGTAGGCACCACGCTTTCAAAGGCAAAAAAAATATTATTTCTTTAAATCTCTTGTAAATTAAGCCCCCAGATAAACTCAGTGGAACGAGAAAGAAGGTGCTCTAAATTCAGGACAAAGAAAGAGAATTTCACTGGGCATGCATGATGTGTGGGGGGAATTGTTACAGCTTTTCTCTGCTCTGACGGTTCACATAGCCAAGTTTTTAGTTTGTCTCCACTGAATGATTCATCTCTATTACCAGTATTTTCAAAATTAAATGGAAGAGGAGGAATGTGTTCATTCCCCTGCTGTGTTTAATAATCTTCCAAAAATTGTTTCCTGTTTACTTGGAAATCCCCACCTCCACACTGTGATTTAGGCATTTTCACCCTGTTAACTTAAAAACAAAGCCTAGAAGATGCTGGATATGATCTTGCAGTCATAAAGCAATTTATGATAAATGTTGTTGTTCCAGAGAAAAATTACTTGGAAATGCACGTATGTTCATAGCTTCACATTGCTGATTTAAATCATAACTGGTTGTTGGGAAAAAAAATTACAAATTTTTGCCCAGCTTTTATTTCTGTAACAGATCTGATGGCAGCCTCTTTTTCAACAATTACTGTATTAGTGCTCTAATACAAATCTCAGTAAAAACATCAATAACCTCATTTAGGGCACTGTCCCACTGTCCTCCGTGGCACTGGCTGGCACACAACTGTGAATACTCAGTGGGTATTGTTTTATACAACACTTGTCTATTAGCAGAACTTAGGGTGCATTTTCAAGGAAAATTATTAAAAATCCCTCAGTTGATTTTCCAACTGAAGTATTATCTCTGAATTCCTGTGGCTTGGCTGGACAAAAGGGAAAGAATTTTCCCCTTAGCTTCCTCAAGGAATAAATTTTCACAATAGCTCTAAGATTTTACTTACGTAGCACATAACAAACAAACTCTTCTTTTATATAAGATTTACATTAGCTCCCAAAAGTCAGCATGTTCTGTGTTAGCTCATGTGAAGAGTTCATTTAAAAGGCAGCAATATCCTGTGACCCAGGAACGGAACTGGAAGCTGAGCATTCCGAAGGGATCTGAGCTCTCTCACACTTCCTCTCAGCTTTTCACAAAGGTCTGCATTTTTCTAAATGAGCATTACACTTACATGATTAACTGGAGGCCACATGAGCCTGATTTACAGATGTGTTAAACTTCCACTGCTCTTGTAAAAGCCATGGGGAGCTCTCAGCTCCCCACATTTCAGGAGGCTGTGACAGTTCCCCGCAGCCCTTGGGGGGACAGTGACACCGTTTCCTTGGTGAGCACCTTTGCCTACCCTTTGCAAGTCACTGTGGAAGGGTTTTGTCCTACAGTTTTTTCCTCTCTTCCCCTCAGGTGAGATGGAGCAGTCCCCTGCAGTGCGTTCTGACTACTTGGTCTCAGGGATTCGAACTCCACCAGTGAGGAGGAACAGCAAACTGGCAACACTGGGCAGGATCTTCAAACCATGGAAGTGGCGGAAAAAGAAAAACGAGAAGCTAAAGCAGACATCTGCAGGTATGCTGAGAACAAGAGAGGGATGCTGCACAGCAAAGCTCACATGGGACGTGTTAAAGGTGACCTGAGCCAAACCCAATTCACAGATTCCAGCATCCAACAGATTAATAATGTTTGTGGCTAGGAGGGGTCCATAAAGGCTGACTTCCTATGTAACACAGTATAGTACACTTAGAAGAAAAGGTCAAAATACAAGAGATGATCTGAACCAAACCACTACACTAAATCATGAGCCTTGCCCCCAGACTGCTTTCCAGGCTGTCCCTTCTCCACATAGGCTGTGTTTATGGCCCCAAGTATTGCCCCCCTTTAGTTTGGGGTGAAGTTTATATAGGCCACAGTAACATTAAGAAAAGTGACAGGAGGGAGCTGCAGCATGTGAAATGCCTTCCCTCAAGCAGCTGTCTCTGAGGGGAAGGAGCCCAGCACACAGCACAGCATGCTCTCCATGGTCTCCAGGGATGTCCCAGGAGATCAGGGAGGAGACAAACTGACTCACATTTCCTTAAGATGGGATGTTGAAGTTCCCCTCACTTGCCCCTGTACCCTGTGGGAGTGTTCCAGTGAAGGGCACTGTCCAAGGCAGCTCCACATTAAACAGCAGGAATGCTCCAGTATCCCCATGACTCTGCACTCAGTGTGATCTGACAGCACCGTCACAAACCTCAGCTTTACATGTGGTGATTTTCACAAAAGAAGAGGCACAAACAGGCTGATGAATCCATGCTCCCCAAAACAAAATCCTTGCAGTCCTTTCCAAGCACACAGAGACCCGAGACTAGAGGGAATTTCCATGTTGCATCATTCTCACCCCATTAAATGACTGCTCTGTTGGTAACTGGTGCTGTGTTGTGCCACTTCTTTGTGCAGTGCTGGAGAAGAAGATGACAGCACGGCAAGGACGGGATGAACTCATTAAGAAAGGCCTTCTGGAGATGATGGAACAAGGTAAGTAAAAATGCTTAATTTTTTTTTATCAGAAGCTCTTTCAGGCCAGTAGGAAATACATATTTGCAAAAGCAGAAACCTAACAAGGAAACAAATAAAAAGGAAAACCTTCAACCCAAACAGAGAGAAAAAAATCAGTGTTTGAATTAAGGCTTGTCTTCCTTCAAGCTCCTCCCTGCTGCAACCACTCCATGTAGTTTTAGTGTTTGATGCTTTACCATCTTGAATGCAGCTCCATCTTCCCTTGGTTTACACGTGGTGCAGCCTGAACTGCTACGTATGTTTTATGTAATTGCTCTAAACCCAGCCAAATCCTCTTGCCAAGAAATCCAGCTCAAGCTGGATAAATATAAACTTCAACATACAGATGCAGTCTCAGCTAACAGGAACAACTTATGGATCCAAATCCCATCAAATGATCCTAATCTGATGTGTTCAGCTGTTTTTCCAGTAAACCAAGTTTGTGATGTAACATGTTACCAGTTCACCTGCTTTTCAATCCCATGGAAAAGTGAAGCATTTTGTGGAGTCATTTTAAAGCTTTCCTGAGTACAAACCAGAAGTCATGGAAGGAATGATGAGGAAGGGTCAGAAATGCTCACAAAGGATGTGGGGTTTGTGCTCCAAAGCCCTGACAGACACTCAAGGGAGACACAGATCTGGGTGACTGTTCTGTGAGATTAACTGAGCTCCCAATGTTATGGACAACATCCCAATTTCCACCTAAACAGAGATAAACCCCACAAATCCATCTTTATTTTGAAGACATTATAGCAGAAAGTACTGTCATGAAGGAGAACTGGCCTTTTGAGTTTGATTAATCTCACAGATAGAAGTTATGTTCTTTGAAAGTAGTAATTGAGTTTCTTTTTATAAAAAAAATGCCATGCCTATAAATAACCCCTGGGACAATACTCAGTGATGCTATGCTGGAGTGAAACCAAGCAACTGAAGAGTCAGAAAAAGAGCATTTTAAATAGGATTTTTTCCCATGGCAGTAAAGCAATTTTAATATTATTTTGTTGGATTTATTTTACGTTTCATGTTAGATAATCTATCAAACCATCCGCTTATTCCAAAATGGAAATTCTTAGAAAGCTCATTTTTAGTTCCTGTCCATTGAAGTCTTTTTGTCTCTCATAATTCTAGCTAATTAGTTGCCCTATTAGCATATTAGCACTACTGGATACACACCATCTCCACTAGGAGGGGAGGAGTTTGCTATAATCCATGAATTTGAAAACGTACATTTGTAGAACTCTGCTAAAGAACAGTAAAACAAAACTTCTGTAGAGCACATTAAGAGGTAATAATGAAGAATCAATAAACCTCCTGCACGCATAAAGAACAGCTTGGGAGGAGAAGGCAATGCCAAGCAGCAAGAGCATTTTAACAAAATTAAAATAATTTAAATAAATATATTCCTGTGAGGTGTGAGGACAAGCTGTGCTTTTATCCAGACAGCTGCAAACAGACTGCTTACCTGTCTGCAGGAAAGTTGCCTAGAGCTCCTATAAACATCACACAAATTTCCAGTGCCTCCCTGTGCCCAGAAGGGGAAGAATGGATCACAGTCAGCTGAAGGACACTGCAGCTGCCTGCAAGTTCTTTTTCTTTATGGGGTGTTGTGAATCTCCAGGGTTATTTTATTATATTAGTAGAAGCAGCTTATTAACTGGAATAAAAACTTGACCCAAATAATTCTCAGTAAATGATTAGTGCCCTACTTGGACTGAGCTGAAGTGGCAGCAGTTTCAAGGCTAAGTCCTCGTTTATGCAGTAAGTTGCAATTGTCAAAGCAGCAAGACTGTGCTAAAAGACTACAGTAAATCCTCAAATCCCTCTATTCCACCAGGCTCTACTCCACTTCCAGGGAGCTGATTCCTGCTCACCTTCCTAAATAGCCCAACGGGGATGATGCTGCAGCCTGAGAAGCCTCATGCATTTGCAATAGGTGCCACTCAGACCCAGCATCAAGTCTGTCAGCAGCGTTTGGAAGTGGCCCTGGCAGTGGCCCTGGCAGTGGCCCGTGTGGCTCTGAGCTCTCCACAGAGCTGGTGCAGGATCTGCAGCGCTCTGGGAGCAGCCCAGGGTGGAATTGGTCCTTTCGTGGGCGATGAGTCACCCTGGCAGGTTATGTCACCCTTTCTCCTCACACAACCCCCAGCATGGCTGCCCATTCAATACGTGGCCTGGGCCACATCTGTGCCCTTGTCTTCTCTCCAGCTCTGCTCACACAGGCAGATGCCAGCCTGCCCCTGGAAAACTCCTGAAATGCAGCTTCACTCTGGGGAGCCAGCTTAGCCCTCCGAGAGGTTACAGGCTGCAGGGTCTGGCATACAGTGGGGTTAATTCCCAGCAAAATCACAGCCCTGCTTCTGATTACCTTGAAGTACTGAGTTTCCTCACCCATGGATCTAAGGTCTCTCTTGTGTCCCCAGACCATCTCTATAATACAGTGTTGGGACCCACTGCTACCCAAAGCAGCACATCCACTTTGATCACAGCACATGCTGATCATTCCTGCCCAAGAACATCACTGTTGTGAGCCTCAGAAATCCTCCAACAGGAATGTCTTCTGCCTGTTATCCCTTCGTTAGTCACTGCCCTTCCCTGGGCCGGGCACTGAAGGAGCCCTGTCTGGCTGCTGTTTCACCCTGGCACAGCTGACAGCTGCGTGCCTTTCCTGAGGATGTGAGCAAGGTGCAGAGCAGAGTTACCTTGAACACATTTAGGGAGCTCCCCCCTCGATGTTTCCATTGTGAGCATGAAGCTGATGAGGTTTATCTGTACTTCCAGTGCTGGGGTCAGGGCTGCCTGTCAAACAACGCGGGCAGTGGTTCATACACTGATGATTGTGTACAGGCTGCCCTCACAATGAGCTGAAATGTAGGCAATGAACTTTTTCCCCCTCCCCTTCCCTGTATCATAGCAACTGCGCTACTGCAAGGGCTATTTTAAGAACAATAACTTTTCACCAAACGTGATTATGAGGCAGACTGAGTGAGCTCAGTGTACAAAAATACTGCATCCCTTCCGCAGCATCTCTGGGCCAAAATCTGATACCCTCACCCCAAAGCATGGGAAATCACCCTGAATATTATCCAAATAACATCAAAAAGAGGTAATTGTGAATGTTGCTATTTTCAATAAATGTTCAAGGAACGTGTAGTGATACCATTTCAAGAAAACACAGCCCTGTCAGGAGCTTCCAGAAAGGAGTGTCCAGGGCTGAGAAATACAAGCTGGGAGGTGAATGGTGGACAGCAGGAGTGTCCATCAGCATGGAGAGCTGCCCAGGGAGGGAAGTGATTGCTTTCTGTGGTTTGCAACAGTGATGAAGATCTTGTAAATTCTGATGGAGTAAAAGGGTAGTTTGTATTCTGAGGACTCTTGTCTGAATAGGAGAATACAAGAAAAGCTTCAGTCATCAAGATGCATACAGCTGCAGGGATCACTGGCACAAAAATCTTACAGAGTAAGCAAAGGGAGCAGTTTCTAGGTCTGCATGAAGAGGGATTTGAATTTCTGATCTGCTTAATCACACAGGACACACTTTTCAAAGTTGAGTAACTAAAACTGTGCTAAAAACCTGCAGCTCAGTAGGGAACGTGAGCAGCCTTTCTTTCCTTCAGCAAGGCTCCAGCATCCCTACATGGCAGCGAGTCGTGCACAGAGCCTGACACAACCCAGACACACCAGACCAACCTGGGCACGTGCTGCACCACGGGCTCTGCTCGTGCAAGGAAGGAATTGCCTTCTTCCAGAGACCTCTGACTGCCCATTGCTCCTCTCCCACATGGCAGCTACTTCCAGAGCACGGTGGCCATTTGCTCAGGCTGCTGGATGCCCACAGAAATAGGTGCCTTATTGAGAAAACTGAGTGGGTTTTAGTACCCAGATGGGTTGGTGTCCACAGGACTTGCATTACAGGTGGTTAACACAGAGATCGGGTGCTGCTCTAAGAGACGTCTCAGTCCTCTGAGCACTGGGAGCTTTGAGACTCGCTCTTCTCAAGAGGATAGTGGGGAGGTCTCAGTTTTCACTGCTCATGGTTTAGTTAAGATTAAATGATTTGTTGTTTTAGATTCTGAAGGCAAAGCCTGCACCGGTGACGATGCCACGAGGGCGACGCAGAGCGAGGCCCCAGCACCCGCGTGCCAGGCCCTCACCTCAGAGGAGGGGCAGCAGGAGACCACAACAAACGTGACCTCCTTTGGTGAGGAGCTGCACTTGGATGAGCCGAAAGAAGATGCAGGTATTGCATAGTAATTGTTTTCAAAAAAATCTATGAAGTGTTATAAAAATGCTTCTGCTGAGGAGTTAATATGTCAGTGCATTAAAGGGTCAAAGCACCTTGTTCAGCTCAGCTCCACACTGGGTTAGCAATTGGTACTTAAAAGCAGTGATTTGTGAGCCTTCTACCAAACTGAGGAGCTACACAAAGCTTGGCATGATGGGATTAGTTGAATTATGAGATGATCCAGTCTTGGCATGGTGCCCCTTTGGTATCAGCAGTGGCTACTGTGAAGGATGAAACAAGCTTGTCTTAAAAAGATTTCTTAAACTTCTGTGCTAAGCCTGAATTTGTTTGTCCTGGCTCAGGAGAACAATGTCAATACACAGCCCACACTGTCCATATCATCACCCTGTCCCCAGCATGCTGCAAACACCAGTGAAGTTCGATGCCAGAAGCACAGATCAGTTTAACCAAGCTCCTTTCATGCAGCTCTGCCCCAGTGAGCTCATCCACGGCAGCAGTTCCTAGGGACTAGAGCAGCCAGGCACAACCCAGCAGCTGGAGGGCTCCATTCACTTCCTGACAACAAAGAAATGCAAAGCTGCAGAGATAACACTTTATCCTGGTTTGTGAGGACTGCCATGTAGTGATTATGGATCTTCCTGGCTTCTGGTCAATCTTTACACCTTCTCCATCTGCCCCAGCTGCCTTTTGTTCTCTGTCTCACCCTTTCAGGCCCTGCTTTCTCGGGGGTCCCAGCCCCCGGCTGCTTTCCCCAAGCCCACCCCTGCCTGCTTCAGCAGCTCAGAATGGAAATTGTTCCCTCATTAGTTGAGGCACAACCCATTCATCTCCCTGTTCTTACAACAACCAGATCAGATCTTGACCAGATTACAGGTTTCTTTCCTTCTTTCTCTTTTCTAGGGTGTTTAATTCTGTATCACTCATGAAATTTCTGAAATTCTAATTCTTACCATGGGGACATACTACCATGGAAAGATAGCACCAATAATAAGGTGTCATGTACTTATCCTTATGGCTCTGCATAAACTCATACTGGGATTTAAAATTTACCTTACAGTGTGTTCAGAATTGTGCATTGAAGCTTTCAAAATCATCCCAATTTCTTAGGTCTCTTTCCCAAATCCTAGTTCCTTTTATTGTTTCCCTGAAACAATACTTCCTGTCTTTTGTATTTCTTTTCCTCTATTTTTTGAGGCATCATTTTCCCAGGTTCCACAAAAATCCCTGTGGGATTACATTCTCCTATCTACCTAGTCTGAGAGACTCCAATTTGTAGGAAGTCTTTCTACCTCTTCCATTGGTGGCCTCTGGCTTCCAAAAGAATTACTGCTGATCTAGTCTTAATGTGCTAATTTATCCCTGCTGTACATCCTAACATTCCTGTCTTTAGTGAGTGCACCTGAAGGAATTAATTGGGTGGTAAAGCTCTTCAAAATTGTCAGAGTTTATTGTCAGTGTTGCTAAATTTATTATAATGTCAAGTTTTTTATAACATTTGCCCATGGGCTCAATCCAGGCCTAATGTAGTGGGTGTCTTTCCAGCAATTCATACGAGTAAGTGACCAACTAGAAACAAAGTGAATGTATTTGTTTTATACCCAATGTGTTCTATGTCATCCTGAGGATGTGGGATAAAGGCCAAGGAGGAGAAGAGGAGAAAATACAATTTGTAGACTTCATGTTCATGTTAATACACAGAAAAAGAACAGCCAGGGCACAAAGAGGGCAGTTTTTCCCACCTAACTTTGCCAGCAGCCTTGGGGACAGTCCCAAGGGGAGGATTTCTACCTAGTAATGAGATGGCATTTTGACAAGTGGCACTCCATGAATAATTCGCTACTCCAGCAGGAGCCTAGTGCGGAGCACTTGGAATATTTTCAGCAGGGTAATATGCACTCTGCAGTATGAAATCTGTTAATGGGTTTGTGTGCTCCAGACTCAGGTCTGCCTGACATCACTCCCAGACCAGGGTGGAGTTCAGGACCAAAAAAGTCTGACTGAGGCTGAGAGTATTTGGGATCCACCTTCTCTGTAGCAGAGGTCCCACTGTGGCTGCTCCTCTGCACCTGTGCCAAGCAGCCCTTCCTGTCACAGGCACACCCACTGATTCTGGAGTTACTGCCAGAGAAAGCATTGCTCCACTCAGGGAAATGCACTCAAATCTGACTAATTTTCCTCTCAAGCTCCTCACATCTACTGGGGCTCTTGATCTTTCTGTAATGTAACCCATTAGTGACTTTATTTTTCCCTTCCTCTATTACCCATTTTGTCTCCTGTGCAATGGGCACAAACACCCAAGGGATGTCACCCTGGAACAAGGCATTTCCCTAGAAGTACATTTAAAAAAATTATTTCCTTCTATAATGCACATAACTATCACATACGGCAGCTTTCCTGTCATGACAAATTTCATAAGAACTCCAGTTAATGATGCATATTTATTCTACTTTCCTGTCTCTTTTGAGTGATAAATACTCATTCCTCCTCTTCTAGGCATACTCATTAATCTGTTTGTCAACAAATTAAATGCCATTATCTTGCTAGTGCTATTGTTTCCAACTGCCTGAGTGCTTTGGTGCCTCCCCACGCACTCTGAGCACGAGGCTGCTGAATGTTCATTAATACAGAGAGTTTGAATTCCCTATGAGACACACAAAACTGAGCCAAGAAAAGATTCATGCTGCAGCAGCTGTGGGTGCCACTGCCATGAGATTTCAGGAGATGCCCTAGAATGGTTTGGAGGGCAAGGTCCTCTGGTTAGACAATCCAGAGGGCCACAAGGAGTGGGATTTGCCCAGGAGTTTGGACCTCTCTAATGCTCTGCCTGACCCCAGCTTTGGATCCTCAGCACAGGAAGACATAGACCTGTTGGAGGGCCAGAGATCCATCAAAAGGATCGGAGGGATGGAACACCTCTCCTGAGAGGGCAGTCTGAGAGAGTTGGGGTCATCCAGATGGAGAAAAGAAGGCTTTAGGGAGATCTTGTTGCAGCCCTTCTGTACTTAGAGGGAGCTTTATAAAAAAGATGGGGAGAAACTTTTTGATAGGATGTGGTCCTGTAGGACAAAGGGTAATGTTTGTGAATTAAAAGAAGGAAGGCTAGATACAAGGAAGAATTTTTTTACAATGAGAGTGGAACACATTGCTCAGACAGGTGTTAGATGCCTCATCCCTGGAAACATCCAAGATCAGGGTGGATGGGATTCTGAGCAATTTGATTTCATTGAAGATAGATGTGCTTAGGAAAGATTTAAACACTGATCTCCCCATTTGGATGAGTGCTTTGCCTGCTGGGGTAGGAAAAATGACCCTCATGGCTACTGCTGAGCCCATAGTGGCTGGAAATGCAGTTTGGAGGGAGCCTGGCCATGGCTGGGCACCTGGATCAGGGTCAGCCTCAAGCCTCTCAGTGGTTCCCCACACCTCCAAGGCAGAGATCAGGACATGTAACAGAGTGAAAGCCCAGCAGTGAGGCTCTGTGCGAGTCTGGGCACTGCCAGAGCAGCTGTATCTGAGCAGAATTCAAGGATGCTAATTTTGGACTTCATCACTGAAATTCCACCTGTGTCCTGCTTCAGCTGCATGCCTTTCTGGATCTATTCCCCTGTGCCCTCGTCACAGCCTGGTCAATTTGATGAACTGCTCAGTGATTCAGCCTGCACTAACTATCACAGCTAAGTGTTCTTACCATCCTTGCAGAGACAATCCTGAAATGAGCAGTGCTTCACAATCTCAAATTAGGGCTTTGGAGACTGAATTTTTTCTTGAGGATTTCCCTGGTTCCCTGTTCCACTTTAGCTGCTCAGATCCAAAAGCAAATCTTGTTTTGGGGCAGGTTCTTTCTGGTTATCAACTTTAACCTCAGGAAAGGCTCAACAGCTCTGGAGTCAGGTACAGTAAAAGGAGACTCAGGAAGCAAGTTGAAATCATGTATTAAATAAGATAAAAATCATATGGAGAAAATAAACACACCAACTGCTGGAAAGTCAGTTTTTAGGTAATAATATGGACTTGCTACTCTTTGCCCTTTGGCTGTGTGTTCCTAGACAGAAGTCTCACCCAGTGACTGCAGCACCACAGCTGTGCTCTGAGAAAATTCATTGCACTTCTCAGAAGTAGCTTTGCTTTGCTATCATCATTATTAAAAAAAAAAAAGTCGTGGAAAAGGCTTTCAGGAAGTAAAGGAAGCTCAGCAGTTGTCTCAGGAACATCAAAACTAACATTTCTTCAATATCTTAATACATCTTATTCTTCACCTGCCCTGGCTGGTTGGCTGTTTCTCACAATGACTTTCACTGTGGAAAAGAAGTGCTTCTAAGTGTGCCATGTGTTCAGGTTTTCTGAATGTTCCTGGCGTTGTCCCCTGGCCTATCATTATTAACTTTGTGTTCCATTAATTTCACACATCTTCCCACTAGCCAAGAAACCTTCAGCACCCACGGAAGAACCAGAGGATGCCAGCCTGCCAGCATCTGAAGACAGTCCACAAGCCTTACTCGTACCTGAATCCACAGATTCCCCCCAGAAGCAGACAGAGAGAAACCCAGCACAGCTTCCCAGCCCTCCATTGCTCCCAGCTCCACCACCTAAGGCAATCTCCAAAATCACCAAGAACATAACAGGTCAGTCATCACTACTCAGTAAAGATTCTCCCATCCTTTGTGTGTTGTTCACTTCCTATCAAATCCTTTCCTCATGTCTGTTTTTAAGCCCCAAACTGCTGAGAATCAGGCCAGTTAAACTGAGTGAGCCATAACCATGTCTGGTTGCCTGATAACAATGCACTGGATCTTTGTACTTCACACATTTGTCTGAATCTTTCAGGGGATTATTTGCTGTGAGTCTATAGCTCTAAAAACATAACACAAATCAAACCAACTGCAGACATCTGCTGAATCCCATGCTCATATTGATATGCCATAAAGCACAAGGAAGATTTAAATGTTTTCATTACCTAGTCTCCCACTGGAGAGCAGGACAGCAGCCAAAATCTGGTTCAAGGTTCTGCAGAGGTTTGTGTCTGAAGGGTTTGCTCTCTAGGGCAGGTCTAAACTAGAGCTATGAAATCTGGTCTCGTTACCAGAACACACAAGAGTGATACACCTGGCAATCCTCTGTGCCAGACTTCATTGAACATTTCCAAAATCAATTCCCCCGGGCCTGATTTTCTAATCCATTGCCAATGTTGTTACATTTCTCAGCATTCTGGCACTGCAGAAAGGGTGCTAGAAAGAGAATGATTTTAGTTGGTTCCAATTTCAGGGCTCCTACATATGGTAAAAGCAGTTAAAAAGGCCTTATTGCAAATTAGAATCAAGTCCTGACATCTAAATGTCAGACCTGTTGGATATTTAGACTTTTAAATGACAGCCATTATGGGAGCCCTGATTTGCATCCACACTCATCATCTGGCACAATGAGCAGGGTTTTCAAAGTCACCATGAAACAAAACATCAGAGAGGCACTGTGACCTGACCACTGGGGCTTATAGAAAATACTGAGATTTCAGTCTCTTTGAAGAAAATTACAAGTATTTGTTTCCCATGGAAACAATTCATACTTTGTCTGTGCTTAAATGCTGTAATAACTCAAGTGGGAGCTGGATTCAAAATGGTATTTTAGTGCTCCTTGGGAGCTGCTGTTCAGGGGGCTTCACCATCCTGTGATGTGGGTGAGGCTCCCTTTCCACCCTGCAATGGGAGCAGGCTGCCCCAGGCCTTTGCTCAGCTGAGAAGGCCATGCTTGGCATCAGATGTATTTGGAAACCTGACCCAAGCAGGGTATAGAGATTACACCTCCACCAGGCACTTCAGAACATTCAGAGTTCAGATATTTTGCTGCTTAACCCAAGTATTTCCTGTAGCATCTGAGATATTTTGGGTTTTGGTATTTAATTCTCATTTACATTTCCCACAAAGAACAGCTTTTAATTTTCTCAATGACTCCAGTAACTCTAGACCCTTTTCCAGCAGTGATTATACATGTTTATTTTTGTGGGGATGTGGAGGCAGTTCTAAGTTAAAATTAAACAAATACCGTCAGTGAGTGAGAGGAAATACAAAAGTGTAGGGAGAGAGAAAGGGCAATTATGAAAGAAAAGGAAGATGAAGAGGCTGAAAAGCTCTTTTGTGTTTAGTTTTTTCCTCCCTATACAATGCCAGGGATGCTGTCAGCAGAGGAGTGAGGAGTAAGTCAAGCATCAATTAATCAGAGAGAGGAGGAACAGGGCAAGGTGCCAAGACATCACTTTGCAAGATTATTCACTGAACATCTGTCATTAGGACAAATCAGGTGTGATCTCAGGAAATTCTCAATATTGTCCGAAGCTGCAGTGAGGATGAAATTGGCCCTTGACCTGTTCCAGGAACGAGCTGGTATAAAGACAAAACAAAGTCCTCTCTTTTCCTGCTTTCAGGCTGTGCTGAACCCATGGTTCTTGCTCTGAGGGAACACAGACCCCTCCTCTCCCTGTGCAGAGGATAAAGTGGCTCAGGAACTGGTTTTGTCCATCCCCTCAGGCCATGATTCAATGGGAAGCAATTGATAATAAATGCCCTCTGTCCATCTCCACCGTGGCACAAAATCAAAACCCCCTTGAGTACCAAACCCCACCTTTGCTCAGCAGAGCTCTGCTGTGTCCTGGCTGAAGCAGCCACCCTGATCAGTGCAGGAGGAGCTCTGGGGTGGGAATGTCTCAGACATTGCCCATCAGGCACTTTGACACTTGGAGAAATGCCCCTGTGCTTTCAGACTGCAGTTTGGGGCTAGTTTGAACCCCGTCTCCTGTCTGTGTAGAGATGGACAAAGCCATTGCTAAGGGTTCTGGGCTGGAGGGACACAAATGTGCACAAATAGCCCCAGAAATGAAAAAAATTAATGTTAGACCTTCCTTAGAACAAGAGAGATTTAACTGTGAGTGCAGCCCTTCCCATGATGGATGTTCTCACCCCACAAACAAGAAAAGAGACCAAGCTTAGTTTTGCCACACTCAGATTTTCAGTGTTACATTTTGGTTATGACTTCAGGAGCTCTTCTTAAGCAAACTAAAGAAAAGGCTTTATTTTGGTAACCCTTATGCAGGATGCTGGCTCTGAGAGGAGATATTTAATAGCTGAAGTTAATGTTTTTTTACTCTCTCTAGTTGTCCAGCAAGTTACTCTGCTAAATGGAACCAAGTCCTTGTTACAGGACTCTCAGGATAATCTTTGAGCAGAAGTTTCTCTGCTATGAATTGAAGGATTACAAAATTAAGCGGGAAAAAAGGGTAAAAATTACCTGAGAAAACACGTTTGTACCAAAGCTGTGCAAGCTGTGCCAGTTTAAATTCTTGTGTGAAGCACTAGGTGGCAACAAGGGACAAGAAATACTGCGGGATGAGGCGCTCGCATTGCCTTTCTACACCCAGCCCGAGCTGCTGGTGTAAACAATTCCATATGCCAGAGGCTTGGGACAGGGATCTAGGGGGAGAGGGAAAAGGACTGCAGAACAGAAAAACTAAACAGCATCTTTTTCAGGCCAGATGTTCAGTTATCCTAAGGGTGTGAAGCTACCAAATTTACTACCAGGGGAAGGTCCACTGTGTTTC
Organism: Lanius collurio; assembly: GCA_020086605.1. Lineage (NCBI taxonomy): Eukaryota > Metazoa > Chordata > Aves > Passeriformes > Laniidae > Lanius > Lanius collurio. The sequence goes on from JACBWW010000027.1 coordinate 1,435,047, forward strand.
AGACTCAAATGCTAGGAAATGTATATATCACTCTAAATGCATAACAACTCCAACTTCAGACAGGATGTTTACATTGCATAGAAAATACCTGAATCTGGGGGTAAAAAGAGGTTAGATTGCCACACCCCTCTTTTTTCTTGTTAGTGCTCAATACCCCATCTTTCATTTGGATGTCATTTGGCAAGTTTTGTTATGCAAACATTATCCTCATGTTATAATGATTTTGGCATTTTCTCAATGGGCATATGAAAGACAGAGGTCTGAGCTGTGCAGCAGTCACAGAGCAGCAGCGAATAGACACTGGTACATTTTGTCCAGACTCAGAACCACGGGGCATAAATTTTAATACAGTCTGCCAGAGCCCAGCAGAGAAAATGCTAGATTAGAAAGCTACCTCAGCTCAAGCCACTGGTGGTTAGGAGCAACAGTGTGGGCAAGCAAAAAGTGCATTGGTGGTCTGGGAAAATGGAGAATCTGATCCTGTGAGAAAGAGGGGAAGTGGGAGAGACATCTAATTTGCTAGGTTAAAGATGTGGAGCATGGAGTAGTGCAGCAAGAGCATTTTGAACTCAGTCACTCAGCCAGTTACCTCACAGCAAGAGCAAAACATACCACTTATCCTCTGTTCAATACAGCAAATTAACTTCAGTGCAGGCTCTGTAAAAAAAAAAAAAAAAAAAAAAAAAAAGGCATTGCACAACCTCTTCCCTCTTGTGTTTTGACAGCAGGAAGTGAAATGGATGACCCAGCCATGAAATCTCCTCCTTCCACCATCCTGAAGAACTATGTCATTGTTGGTTCCTCCCAAATCTCAGGACAAGCTGCCCTCTTCCACCCCTCTGGCCAGAAAAGCTCAGAGCCCCATGGCAGAGGCCAGGTAACAACGCCCACCGGTTCCCCTCACCTGGCTGCCGTTCATCTGCCTTTACCTCCCAGCAGAGTCATTGAAGAACTCCACAGGGCTCTGGCCACCAAACACCGGCAGGACAGGTACCTACAGCCTCCTGGCTCCAGGGCTGCATGAGGACACTCATCCCACCACATCATTTTTCTTGGAAAATGTTCCTATCCTGTTAGCGTTTTAATTGCTCCTACAGCTTGGGGTTGCCTTCCTCGTGATGTCACTGCTTGGAACATCCATCCCTGGTTAAAGGGCTTAATTTGGCAGCTGCTCCAGAGTAGGTTCTTTTTTTATAGGGAGGCTACTGGGGCATGGAGTAGGTTTTCAAGCAGGTAGAGTCATGGGATAATCCTTGATCAAGTTAGAGTAGCAAAGGCACATCCTGCTCCAAGTCCCAGCCCTCCACACAAGAGAAGTGCTGCAATTTCTGTGTCTCTTGGCTGGCACAGAGGCACATAAAAGATCCATTTTTAATACAAATGCTTTTGGGAAGCACATTGGGTGCCTTATCTGGGTTTCATTATAAACCCTTCTGTATATCAGAGGAGGGCAGAGATAACCTTTGCTGCCCCAGAGCTTTGGAGTGAAGCTGGTATCATTTCTCAGTTCTCTAACAACTACTGTCCCAGGGCACAGATTCACATGATATCATTTCCAGGCCTTATTAAACCTTTGTCATGACCATACAATATTGTATGAATAGTCATATTTCATGCCACACGTTTTACATTAGAAGGCCATGTTGTTGTGGGGTTTTTTAATCACTTCAGTACATATATATATATATATATATATATATATATATCTCAAAGAAATCATTCATCACCACCCCTCCATATCTTATTTTAATGGCAGAGACAGGAAAGTAGATCCACATCAGTCATTCTCAGCTTGAAAATGCTGTCCTGTGTTGGTCCATGCTGAACTCCCTTGCCCTGTGCTTTATGAGCTACAGGACGTTTTTCTCATTCTCATATAAATTTCTACTGCAGCAATAAAACAGTCTAAAAACTGGGCTGTGCATCTTCCACCCACAGCTTCCACGGAAGAGAAAGCAAAGGCTCTCCCAAAAAAAGAGTGGACGTCCGTCCCTCGAGAACATCGAGTATGGAGCGCAACAAAGAGAAGGAGAACTCGCTGAGTTACAGCAGCGACTCAGAAAACAAGAGGAACTCGGTTAAAGAGTCAGATGAGAACAAAGAAAACATGATTATGAACTCAGAGCTCAAGGAAGACTCTGTTTTTTATCAGGATGAGGAAGTTTTGAACGACTCTGTTATTTCTGGTAAGGAAAGTCACTGTATTACAAAGATACACTCCCACAACTGAAGAGAATGCTCTAAAGGCAGCAGGCAGCTGAAAATATTGAGAAGGATAAATTCCTCTACTGTCACATCAACTTTTTGAAGGAATCCTGGTGAAAAGCTGAAGTTAAATTGGAGTCACAGTGATTGTGATTGTCCTGGCAGGTACTGCACACGGAGATGTCTCACTGTGCTTTACCCTCTCAGTTACTGGTGCAGCCCTTGGACTGCTCTGTATGAACAGCAGCACTCCCAGACATCTCAGTGTCAGTAGCCAGAGCTTTCTGTACACCTAATGCCAATGCTGGCAGTGTTTGGAATTTCAGGACTATTATTCCATGCAGTGATGGAAAAATGATAGACCAATCAATCTAGGAAGGACAAACAGGTAGAGAAAATATCCTAAAGAATAAAGTTTCTCTCCATTTAATCCATTTTACCCCTTCTTGAGACATATGGGGAATGCATTTTATAAACCTTTGGAGTTATTTAAGTGAGCCTTGGCAAAATAATCAGCTCTCATTAGAAAATTTATTTTTCATTCAAGGTTTTAATGTTTTCCATATTAGCAAGACAGATTCCATCTGAAATGAATCCTTCACTCTCTTCATGAATGCATTAAAAGAAGGCAGGCAGAGAACAATTAATCAAAAAATAATTGTTGTAGCAGATGAAAGATGAATTTTAAAAGGTGTCTTTGAAAGCATGAGCCAGCAGACAGGACAAGTTCTGCTGCTGTGTCTTAAGACACCAAGTAACAGAACAGACTCCTGAGGTAAGGCAAAAGAAAAGAGTCCCTTGCCTAATTCTTGTGCATTTAAGGGTAGCTTAAAACATAAAAGCCACCTTTCAAGTTCTATTTTTTTCTGGCTATGTGTATAAAAGTGGTCTCCTTTGATAAAAATTCTAAGAGCTAGAGGCGGCCAGGCAAAACATAGATTATCCCCTACAAGCAAACCCAAATCTGAATATTTTACTATTGAAGGTGAACCTCTCTATATTTAACAAATACTTATTAATGATTATGATCATAGGAGGGCATTGGCTATTGTACAAGTTTCAGTGATATTTAGAAGCAGCTCTGGGCTTTCCACTCTAAGTGCTTGAGTTTTGGGAAATGTCTGCAGTTGAAGGACAGTATTGGGGATGGCTGAGGCCAACTGAGAAAACCAGCTCTGTTTTAAAGATATTTCGGCTTTATTGTGGCTGCAACAGCAGTGCTGCTCAGCACAAAGGATACTGAGCTCTGTGACCAACGTCCAGTCAGAGAAGCTGGGACATTCCCAAAGCATTTCTGGTGTGGACACTGGGAAGCACTGCTGGTGCCAGCCTTCACTCAACTGAACCACTCCAGAGATGCAGTAGTGACAGGAACAGCACCAGAACAATTCCCTAAATATCTCCAGATTCCTTCTGGTTTGAAAAAATCTGGGCTGGTTTCCAAGTCAGGGAGTAAAACTATTCATTCATCCTGAGCTGCTTTACAATCCCTGTACTCCCTTAGTATGTCACCCACTGCCACCAGGACAGGGCACACAGCCCTGTGGCTACAGGGAGGTACAGACAGGTCAAAGACAGCTCTGGAAAAAGGGAGGAATTATACCTTGGTTTTCCATTAGCATCCTCAATAAAGTATTATTTGAAACCTCTGAAAACTCAAGGCAAGATGAGCTTAAAAATCAGCGTTACTAGAATGTAGCCCACAACTGGTAACTGGTGCAATCAAGGTCTGTCCAGCATCAGGCAGTGTTAGGATTTGCTTTTTGATTGATAGAACAGTGAATATGAGAAAAAAAACCCCCAGTAAATATACAGGAAATTAAATGTCATGATTCGACTGAATTAAAACCGGAGGTTTTTGCAGGAACCTGCATTCCTAACATGAAAAGGGTGTGAATTTCCCAAGCACTTCTTGTTGACCTAGCTGAGGGATGATAAACCATGAAACAATGCAGCCAAGATCCTGCCTGAGATAGAAGGTCATGGGACAGACTGGCACTGAACATGCCTGACTGACCAGGAAAATATCCCTTGAGAAGAGAATATTTAAATAAGGGTGTTTGCAGGTTCAGTTTCTACTGAGGTAGTGATCAGGGAGGAATTTGTCTCAGGGTGCTGAGAATGGATGTGGGGAAAACTAGCTCGGGGCTTTATTTTCTCTTTGTTCTCTGGTTTTGTTTCATTCATGTGCACTTATTCTCTTTTAATATTTAAATTTTGCATGTATACTTGCATTTGAACCTGTTCTGGTAAATTATGTTTCATTATGAATAGTTCACCTTTGATTAACAGATGGAGCTGACACCATTAATTAGGATTTTGACCACGCTTCCTTTAAAGTCAATGACAACAATCCTATAGATTATATCACTTTCCATGCCCCCAAGGTGTCCTGCCCTGCCCTGGGACACACTGCACTGGCCATGCTACAGCTCCTGTGGCCTGGACCCACAGAGCTCCTTGTTCACGTGCAGCCTCTCCACAGAAACCTCCTGACATGGCCAAATTCCCATCTCTTAACATCCTCAGCTGAAACTGGGAATGTGTGCAGGGATACCCGGGAGTTTTCTAGCCCTGAATGCCCTTCAGGTTGTTTCCAGCAGGAATTCTGTTGGTTCCTGTGCACCCACTCCCAGCATGGTGGAGACTGGAGAAACCTTGTCAGAGTCCCAAGTCTGTGGCTTTGTGAGCCAAATGCTCCTGCTGGAGTCAGATACTCAGTTAGCAGAAGGCTCCATGTGGCAGCAGCCAAATCATTTAACTTCCCTGTCCATCTGTTAAATGTATATCTGCTACTTCAGACAGGGCTGTGTGGTTTAATTTAATTAATGCTTGCAACAGACTGGGAGAGCATTTCAAGGAAGGTGCTAAATAAGGGCACAGCTTTTAGGCTCCAGAAAGGGGTTTTGAGCTGATTATGGTTTCTAAAAAGTTTAACTTTAGACCAGTGCAACTATCCATAGATTTTTCACTGCTCACACAGGGACACCAAAACTACTCTACCTCACTCTTCCCAAGGGGTAGACGTGGGAAGGAGGTTGTACAGACTCCTTCCCTCTGCATAAAGAGATTTGAGATCAGTGGTGATAATAATAATGGAGGTTCACAGATCCCAAGCAAATAAAACCCCAGTATTTGGGAAAGAGAATCTATTTAGGATTTAGAATCTTGTCAACCTCTAGATCATCCTTTAAAAATAGACTTTAATCCTATCTCAAATGCCAAACAAAAATACCAATTAAATGTCATTTTCTTTAAAAATGAGATGACCTTCTGTAGAAAAGGTGAAGCATTAACTTAAAAAGAAACCAAACCATTTAAAGCAAAAAGGAACCAAAACAAATTAACCTCCTGTTGCACACCATGCCCCCAAGATGAAACAAAGATTTAACTGCAGCTCCTGCATTCCCTGAGGAATATGTTCCCTCTGCATTTGTGGTTTTGTGTCTGAGCCCTGCTCAGCTGTAGTGCTGCTTTCTGACATTAATGTGTACAGCTGCTCCTTGCACAGCCCACCCCCCCAAAATCACTGCTACTGTGCCACCCCTGCTCTCCAGAAGTTCCTGTTTCATCCCCAGCAGCTGCCTTTCTAATAACTTTCCTTTCAATGCATGTCCCAGGTACTTTGCCAAGAAAATGCAAGAAAGAACTGCTGGCAGTAAAACTACGGAACAGACCAAGTAAGCAGGAGCTGGAAGACAGGAATATTTTCCCAAGGAGAACAGATGAGGAAAGACAGGAAATCCGGCAGCAAATTGAAATGAAACTCTCAAAGTAAGTGTTGTGAATAAGAAAAGGGAGGAGCCTCCCTTTGCAATGGAGCATCCTCTGAGTCCTGTCAGAGGAGACACTGTCACCCCCCCAGGTCCTTTTCCTGCAGGGAACCATCCACGAGCCAATACAGCACATTCTCAGCTGTCAATCAGCCACAGGAAAAAAGTAACTCCCTCCCCAGTCAGAAATGCCTTGATTTCAAGGGAAAACAAGACAGAAGTCAATTTGGGAGACAAAATCCTGCCAAATCTACCTGCAGCTCTGCTGCTGCAATCAAGATTTGGAGGTCCTCGAGAAAATGCAGTGCTTTAACAAAAATAGTAATATAATTATTTATCAACCTGATTTAGCTTTGTCAGCTCTAGCTGAATGTGAGGATAAAGGCAATTGTTAGAGCTGCAAATTTACTTGCCCAAGGGAAAGCTGCTGTCTTGGTGGCTGCACTGGAGCTTTAAGGCAGAAGCAGCATTGCCCTCACCTGGGGAAGGTGCCTGTGGAAGTCCAGCTGCAGGCACAGCAGGGATGCTCTGGTTTTGATCAGTAACCAGGGCAACAGCAGAGAGCTGTGAGAGAAACAGCATCACTGTGGCGTGTAGCCTAAAGCAAAGGCTGAAGGTAACTGGGAGGTTCACACTGCACCATTTGGTTTTTGTGTGTGCCTTTTTTAAGAGCTGCATTTGGATATCTGCAGACATGAATATTTTAGAGGAGACAAAGTGGATTGTTAAATAATCTGTGCCGTGCTGCCCACACGGGCACAGCGAGCACTGCTCACCGCCAAAATGCTTGGAATCAAATTGAGAAACACGAATAGAAGCTCATTTTCAAGGCTTATTAAATATTAAATATCTCAAGCCTCTCCTGAAAGAAACATTTATTGATATTTAGACTAACTCATTCATGTGCATGCTTTTGATTAAACTTTACCTCTGGAGACAGGGAATGAGAACAAGTGTGTGGATCAGAGCACAAGTCCTAATGGACCAGAGTTTATGGAGGACAGCATCTCTGCCATCACCACTCCTGCCCTCAGCTAAGGAATGAGCTGCTGAGGAGCACAGAGGAGGTTTTGAGTGCCCTTCATGGTGCCTCTGCAACAGCAGAGATGGAGTTATGGTCCCTCCAATCTCAGTGGGTGCACAGCAGCACTTTGCACCTAAAGGGGAGCAGGGCTGTGTGCCAGGAGCTGCACAACTCAGTGCAGGTGGCAGACCCTGCCACACAAAACACCTACACCCAGACAAGTAGAAAAGATCCCACTACAAGCTACATTAACTTCCAAGAGTTACAGACAGAGCAGATTATACGTGTGTCCCATTAATACTCATCACCTTAGGAAGGGAAGATGGACCTTGATCATCCTGACCTTGCAAGCCTTGTGCGTTCATTCCAGGCAAACAAATCACATTGCACCCAGTAATGTTAATTCCATTATTTTGGCCATTTAATCATTTATTAGATCTCTTCATACATCAAAAGCCTAATTTGATCACTCTAAAATACACAAAAAATAGTTTCCACCCTACTGCATCCCTGAAACCAACTTCAACCATCACAAAGTATTCAATGAATGAGAAGATTATGTCATATCCAGCCCCATCTCATATTGCTGAAATGCCTGGAAGGTCACATCTCTTTTCAGCCCTGCCTGACTTCTCTTAGTGTGAAAGGTCTGATGGAATTGCAGCTTCAGGTGCTGTAACTACAGGATTTATCCCTCTCTTTCCATTTACCATTTATCTTGCTTAATTATGAGCCTAAAGAATTACTATAAGGGATGCATCCCTAGAGTCAAATGTCAGTGCAAGGACTTGCATGGGACACTTCTGCACAGGTGAAAGGGGCTGGTCCTGACCTGGAGGCAGGAAATTCGCTGTCTGTAGGTGAATGCAGCTAAGGGAGCCTCCCCTGCCTGCTGTGATCTCATGCAGCAATCTGGGGTGCAGCCCATCACTGTCACTGGTGAAGTCTAGAGAATGGCTAAAAGCCATCTTTGTTCCAAATGCTGGAAGTCAGGCCTTAATTTGGTTCCTTCTTCCTGGAATGTGGAAGATTGAGCGCATTTCGGGGAACAGACGGCACAGAGATTGCTGGAATGGCCAGGAAAGGCAAAACAGATTGGGAGCAGTCTCCCACACAACTTCCAGCACATATGTGCTGGCAGAGCTCAGCTCAGCTCTTAACTCATCCACCAGAATAGAACACGACCGTGCAAACAAGCTCAGGTGGTGGATGAATGCAAGAAAATATTTACAACACCAGGAAAAGCAAGTGGGTGTCCAAAAAAAAACCAAACAGCCAACCAACAAAGTTAAAATGAATTCTGGCAAAGGCCAAAGAGCCCAAGCCCTAGAGATACTCCTTTGGAGTTTCCAACTAGGACTCACCTCACAAAACCCGGGCCAGCCCAGAGCCCACACTCAGAGCACAGCCTGGCTGTGGTATGGAAATGAAACCAAACTGGGAAGAGTGAAATTCTTGGATGAGATTTTGAAGTGTTTACACTCATTCATTTCACTGGTACTTGTGCAGCAGTCTCTGTGTGACAACTTGGAAGTTTATAGCTAGGGAATGCAGTGCTGGGGTGGGAAGTGCTGCCTGGGAAATGGGATCCAGCAGAAATGTCTGTTCTCTGCAGGGCTTTGCCACTACCTGTGCAGAAAAGAGCAGCACATTGCTGCTGCTGTAATAGTAACACTTAGATAACAGCAGATCATGAATCCACGTGTACCATCAGGCTATAGATCTGTGTTTAGCACAAAGAATAATCTATGGGCAGATTAGCAAGTAGTTATTCAATGGCTGACTGCATAAGAATGGCTCATAACCAGGCAGTTGTTAACAGGGTTGATATTTTTTAGCACAGTTGCAGGGTTTGATGATCTGTAGCTGTCCAGAAAATTGCCTCAGCCCCAGAGCTAACACAGCCTTGCTCTGTGCTCTGGAAGGAAAGATGTACTGACATATAATGTGTAAAGTACACCAAATAATTGTGTTTACATAGCTTTAAAAATGGGGAGACAAAAGAATGGCATCCTCTCAAAACCTCTGTATTATTTGCGTGGTTCTGGTTGTAACACAGTAGCTGTGAACCTGCTGAGAAAAGCAACTCCCTGCTATCACTCTGAGGAGTGTTTATGAAGTCAAAGCTAAAAACCCTATTTTCCTTCACTTTTCCACTCATTCCATCTCAAAAAGGGAGAGTGGGAAATTCTGTCTTTTAAGCCAAATTCTACTTTTACAGCAGTGCAAATCCACTGACTCCAGATTCATTACTGACTGACAGCAGCATGAGGAGAGATTCCAGGATTCATTTATGTGCATCGCTGCTTTTGAAAAGTGTATTTCCGGTATTTCGTGCTCCCAGCTAATTTAATCTGCCACTTGTTGCCATGGAAACATGCCCTTTTCCCTCCTCCTCCATCCAAAATGGCAATATTCCAGTTTTCCCTGTGCTGTAGTGCTTCTCTTACTATTCCATGCATCCCCATGCCCCAGAGCATGGTGTACACTTGGAGTACTCTACTGTGCATTAGGCAAGAGGGCTCCCAACAGGTCTTGGCTCCATTATCATGTGTTCAGAGCACAGATAATAAGCCCTCGATGGAATTCAGTGAATTGAGAGCTCTTTGTGTCACAAGGCAGAAAAGACATTTGCAAATACGACTGTTTGCAATAACTGCTTCCTGTCTCACAGACACATTTTGTTCTAGAAGGGCTTTCAGATGAAACCTGGGGGAGTGAAAGGCTTGCTAGACTGAAGGGTGACTCGGAAAAAGGTTGGTTCATTAAATTTGATATCTGACTGTTTAGAAAGTTGATGTTTGAAGTGCCTGGGTGGCTTGTGCTTCTCGAGAATGCCTCATTCAACCACAGTTGAAGACACTCCAGTATGACTTAATGTCTCGATGAAAACAGGAATTCCCAGAAAAGATTATATTTGTAATATTCACTTCATGTGCTGCTCCTTGGGTGTTTGTACAAGTAGACACGACAGGTGAAGTGGCACTTAAAAGATGATGGAGGCAGGAATTAAGATACAAAAACGAGGAGTCAGACAGGAAGAACAAAGGGTTTGTGCACACAGAGAGGAACCCAAACTTGAGCATCTAAAGTTGATCTTGACCACACTGAAAATCTTGGCTTGGGCAAGTGGGTGATGCTGGGGCAAGGTCTGGCAACATAAATGGAAAAGGAGGGAATCTTTATTCAGTCATTACCACAACTGGAATCTGTAGTTGTGGTGCTGCCCTGAGGTTCCTGGAGAGGCATTTTTGAGTTAACTCACCCAGGAACTGCAGATGTAGCTAAAAGCACACCTAGATGAGACCTTGGCTTGTCTCTCAGGTAACAGAGCATGAAGTTCACAGTGCTCCTGGAGACAGAACAATACCAAGCAAACAGCACTTCAGATTGGCAGCCTAAAAGCAAAACAGCACCACAGCTCAACACGGGGCACTCACAAGGACAATTTTACCTTCTTAACAACACAAAAGCTGTACCATGTTTCCCAAGGACGGCATGTCCAGTGCCACAGAAATGTCTCCGTGCAGCTTTGCTCACTGAAAAGGCATCAGCCCTCCAGACTGAGACATTCAGCAGGGATCTGGTCTGAATGCACAGAACTTTGGGGAACATTTTGTTTAGATTGACCAAAAAAAGCAGTGTGTGGGTATATGTACAAACTACTGGTAGCCCTAATGCAGAAGTTTAGGAGATGCTGAACTAAGCCCAGCCTAAGCTCACCTGAAGATTAGCAAGGTTTTTTGATGAATTTCCAACTGTGCTCCAACTCCCGGTCACTGGACTGAAAACCAGGGAACTGCCCTAATTTCAGAAGGCTGGGAAGGCTTGACACAGATTCCTTCCAGAGGCAGAAAGGCAGGGGGGCAGGTACAAAGAACAGATCAGCTGTCAGCACTAATTAGCTGTGTACAATTTAATACATTTCATTATTGGGCAGGAATCATCCAGGTCAGCGTCTTGCTGATGCTAAAAATAACCCCAGTGAGCATAGCGTGGGCGTGCGTGCAAGGCTCAGCCCCTCACACGAGCCAGGAGCTAAATATAGAGCCACAATTTAATTCTGTGGGCGTGTGGGAGCCCAGGGAGTCTCCCATCTCCTCGCTCTGCTCCAGACAAAGACGTGATGCTGGCAGGGGGACGGCTGGGGGCTGCTGTCAGACAGCTGCAGGATTTTAATAAGAGCTTGCACAGCACCCACATCCTCAGTGAGGATTTGGGATTTTTTGAATGTTTTGCCCCTTTTCAGTTATGGCCTCTGCTTTTCAGGCTATGGAAAAGCAAGATACTGTGAGGGATGGGGGGAGAGCAGTAGGAAGAATGGAAGAGGTGTGAGTGAAGCTGAGATTTTTTTGGGGGGCTGTCTCAAGGATTAAGATCTCCAGGTCCCAAGGCATTAACATTCCCTATGCTCTCCCTTGGTGTCAGGCAGTGCCACACAGCTGGAACCCTGCAGTGAACACAGTGACAGACAGCACTGGCCTGGTCAAGGAACTGAAGGTGGTTAGGGTTTGCTGCCAGAACTCCTGAGACAGCCTTCAGTGGTAAAAATCAGGAGGAAAGGGAGAAGACTCAAGTGTCATTAAGGTCTCCAAGCAATGAGTAAGTTCAGACTCCTGTTTACAGGGCTTTTCAAGTCCAAGGGAGCTGCAGTGCGGTAAAAATAAAGCATTAGAGAAGGTTCAAGTACATCTGTACATGCTGTACCTGGACTATGCTGTCTCCTTGTCTAAAGGACTGAAAAAGGTTTGTTCCCTTTCAGGTATTAGACTCCAAGAATAGCATGAACCTCACTAACACCAATCTCTGGTCAGGAGGTAAACCCAACCTCGCTGAGTGTGTCATACTCTGGACAGCAGCTCTTGAACCAGAGGTGCTTCCTTGCTTCAGCAGAGCTTGCACAATTAATTATGGAGCACCCTATCAGCTCTGGGCAAGAGCTGTGATCTGCAGCTGAACCAGAATGAGCAATTTGCTGTCTCAGACCAGCCCACAGCTTCTCTGGCAAGAATTTTTTAAACAGGGTTGCTTTAGTCCTGTGTTATTTTCTGGTTTGAACACATGTGCACAACCCAGAGCTGCACTCAGTGCAGGATTGTACTGCTGAGGATTCAAAATTCACCTCCAGCTGAAAATGGGGGTATTTGTGCAAACAAACATGGGGCAGTGTCACTGCAGAGGCAGTAAATTCTGCCAGGGGACAAAATAAAGTTTCAAATTCCCAGAGCACAGCTGATTAAAGATTGTCTTCTGTGAAGACACTATCTCCTTGCTCTGCTCTGTTTTACTTCCCTGGCTCCAATTCTAGGAATTCCTAATCAAACCTGTTTTGCACAGCACAGTGAAGGCAAGGGCAGCAGGTCAGAGCACAGCAGGCAAGGGAAGAGCAGAGCAGCAGGTGGAAACACAGACAGGAACGTACAGGGCCTTTTCTGGGACACAGAGTCAATTCCTCGAATAGATCTGGCGTAAGTGGCACAAGTGAAAGTAGAAATAAAAAAATCAGAGTACAGAGAGCTGTAAAGTATCTCAGAGGAGCATAATTACATAAATAAACTTACAGGAAAACTGCTAAAGCAAGTGTAATTGAATAAGAAAAAAGCCTTTTTGGGAAGAAAACTCTGCACTTGTTTTGCCCTGCCAGCCCGCCCACAAACAGAAGCACATGCTCAGCTCAGATCCCTTCCCAGAAACTGGGCACCTCCACATGCCTGAAGATCTGGGCTCTACCCCTGTGGTGAGACAAGCAGTCATCAACCAAAGTGCAAATGCATGAAATGCCAGTAATATTCTGTAATGCTTCACCTTACACTGGATTATGATTCAGGTCCTTGAGCTAGTGCGGGCGTGCAGCACAGGTAATTACAGAAAGAAATTAATTTAATTTGCAGATCTTAATCGATAGAGACCATAGTAAGCTGCTCTGGTTGTCACAGTGATTTATGCCGTTGTGGGATGAAAACCTGACCAGAACAAGGGACTGTAACAGTTGTGAGCTCCTGATAACTCAAGGGTGGGGCAGGGAGGGATTCAGGCATGCACAGTGCCAGCCCTCACTCTGTATAGGCATGGTCACTGTGTCACTGAGATGATTTAGGATTAGGTTTTTTTTGGGTTAGATCTGTTAATGATATCCAGAAAAGTGCTTTCTGCACTTAAAGCCAAGCACTTACTTCACTTAGTTGGAACAGAAGCCAGACGGGATGGACAGTGTGTATCTGAAAGGCTATGAACTGCAGCAGCACAGTCTCAGCCAGAACGGGGTTTGGCTGCATGTTTTTTAACACCTCCATCTCAGATGTGCCACTTGAAAGCATTTCAGAGCAAAAGAGAGGGAGAAAGTTTTGATGCTGTGTTAGTTCTCCCCACACTTGCCTTATAAACCTAAGCAAATTTATATGCAGACTGGATATAAATGTCCCCATGACTGTTGCCTTGAATTGCCTGCAGAATACCTAAATGGGCACTTAGTCCACAAAATCTAAAACGTGGCTTAGTTTGGAGAAGAAAAAACCTCCTTACTCTGCAGAGCCACAGCTGCACACCCTGTCCCTGGGAGCACAGCACTGTGTTATCCCTGGTTTATGGAGAGGGTTCTCAGATGAATCACCTGCACCTTCCCATGAAGAACTCGACCATATTTTTGGGCTCTCTTCCAAGAGAACTGTGTCTCAGTACGTGTGATCCAAGGAAACTGTAATTCATACCCTGCAGTTTCTGGTTCACCACATTCTGAGAGTTACTACAGTTCCCTCCTCCCGCAGCTCTGGGCACAACTTCTGTAGCCTGGTTCATTCAGGATCTCAGTTCCTCCAGGAATCACAGGCTTGGGCTTGCTGCTTTCAAATAGAAAAAAACTGGGTCAGTCTAGCACTGTTTCTTTTTGAAATAACTTCAGAGAAGGTGAGGGGGGAGAAAAATGAAAGAAATAAATATTTAGAAAATAGGAAGTGGGGGAAGGAGAGAAAACAGGTCAGAACAGAAGGTCACTGATTTTCCTCAACCACTGCTCAATAGATGATGTGCAATTGTATCAATTATTAAAACATGGCTCTAGCTAAGTCTCTTTGATTGCATTGCCAGTGCCCTCCTGGCAAGCTGCAGCTGTATAATCAGGTCTTGGGAGCTACTTGAGTCAACCAGAGCTCTGCAAGTTTCCTTCAGAATCTGTTTTTCAGGATAATGAACTCATCCAAGTGGCCAGCACACTCCCTTGACCTCCCCAGACTCTGGAGAGTGCTGTTTTTCCCCTGAAAAATACTCTTATTTTCTATCTTTTCCTTTAACTCTCACATGTAACACACCAGAAAACAAACAAACAAACAAAAGGACTCCCAGGTTTATAAATCCATGCTCATGTTTTTATCCAGTGAAATTAGGAAGAAATGGACCACACCTTTGGAGGTTGAGGACTTCTTCCTGGTGGAAGTCCCCTTATACAGAGGATATCAAGGCAACTGGGAAACAAGAACCAGCTAGTTGGCAAAATCTGAGTCTTAAATCACACTAGAAACAGGTACTCCAATCTAGTTAGTCCATTGTTCTGCAAAGATGTGTCAGTTATTTTGTTTCCTTTAAGCTATATGGAATATTACTTGGGCCAAAGACAAAGAGCAGAGTAAAACCTGAGTGCCTCACTGTGGAAGAAAAACCTCTCAAAACCAGGACTACGTGGCTCACAGATGAAACACCAGTGTCATTTTCTTGAGATGATCATATTCATTAAGCAAATTAAATTCTGAATGAATTAATACTTCATTAGTTTCTCAGAAATTATGTTAAAAAAAATTAAAGCCAGGCCCTGTCAGCAGTCTCTGCAGAAAGCAGCTGGCCTGTTACAGAGATCAGGCTAATTTGAGGGTGTCTGCAAAAGCCATATTCTGGCCAGGCTACACTGCAGCCTTGTTATAATCATCACTGGGAGTGGCTGCAGCACTTCCAAATACCACCCAGCTGGGGAAAAATCCTCCTTCTCAAGAAAAGGTTAAGCAAACCAGGACTAATGTGGTAAGGGAAGTTATACTTATGGGCATCGTGCAGTTAAGCTTACAGAAATCCCTTTATCAGCCTGTTTACACCAAAAAGGAAAAAGGTAACAGGGAATGACGTGTGTGGAAATGCCAAACTAAGGTGTGCAAGGGGGATGGGAGCAGGAGGCTCAGGGTTAGCAGGGAATTTTGGTGGAGCAGAGGCCCAGCACTGCAGTGCTGTCTTTGCTGTGCATCAGCTGCAATCCCCAGGAAAATCAGGGTCTGGGGGAGGGCGTGTGCACAGAGCCAAGGCCTGTTTGAGCTCTGAGGAGTCACTGCCAGCTTCCACAGCTCTGCCTGCCCTTCCCCATCCCAGCAGTGCCTCCCTCCTCAGGCAGGGAACAACTCTGAAGACAATCACGGAGGTGGCACAATGGGATCCTCTCCTGGGAACACTCACAAAGGTTTTGTGTGGCAGCCTTGAGCTTTGTCAGTGAGAGACGGTGCGTGTTGTACCACAACATATCAGAGCTGTAACATCCAAAATTAATGTTACATAATTGAATTCTTACACTTTATTCAATTGAGGAACCTGGATTTCAGAATATTCTGTTCTATGTGAAATTTGCCAGCAAATACTGTTTGGATTTATGTGACCATAACTAAACACAGGATCCTAAACAAAGTTAAGGAGGGATCCAGAAAGCTTGGAGGAAGAGCAGATAGAACATGAGGATGACATTTTAAAATTCAAATCCTCCTGTATTTTCCTGTAAGTTAGCCTGTCTGCAGAGCCCAGTGTCACACTTTGTGGCATCGAGTGACAAGTCATACTCCTCACCCAGTCCAATTTAAAAACAAAGAAAAACAGAATCACTGAAATACCATTTGCAGAGAGAAGTGAATAAATTCCCAGAGGGGCTTCAAATCTGGTTTTTCAGACAAGACAGTTTTCCACATTCTCCTGTTCTGTACAGGAGAGATAACCTTATAGAACAGCTTTGCAGAGCACTGTGAGAGCTGCTGCTGAAAGAACTACAACACTGATGATTATTAAGACCAGGGGACTCAAACCCCTACAGCCTGTTTGACATCTTTGAGCTGTCAATGGAATTTCTCATTTCACTCTGCACTGAGAGCAGGAACACTCTGTATTCAAAATCAACAGATAACCTCAAGAGAAACTTGGAAAAAATAGCTGAGAGTGCAGTAAAAAGCAGGATTTGGAGCCTGCTGTGGGCAAAGGCTGTGTGGCTCTGGCCAGCCAAGGTCAGTGACTGCAAGGCCAAGCTTTGGTCTGACTGTCCTGGAGAACATACGGCCAACAATAGTGTGCACGAGAGAAACAGAAAATAGTACAGCAGATGGTGAAATGCTGTCTGAAGGCAGGGATATCCCATCCTTTTGGAGATCTGTGTGGGTGAGTGACAGGCAAGAACTGGAAAGTACTTGCCTTGCCAGGGGGAGCATTCCCAGAGAGATTCCTGCCGGCTGGGAGCAGGTGTGCAGCCACACGCACGGTCCCAGCAGGGGCTGGCCAGCCCAGCAGCATTTGCAACTTCAGAAATTGCTGTCATTTAGGTTTTCCCTTCAGGGATTACACAAAGTACTTGGAAAGTGTTGCATTTTCCTTGATTTACTTCTGTGATTAAGAAAGCCGCTCCTTGGCATCAAGCCTGACATCACAAGGAGTTTGCAAAGTGCCACAGCATGTCCACTCCTGCTTGGAGCTACTGGGTTAGGAGGTTCACAGCTCACACAGCTCAATACCCCCTGCTCTGGGGTAAATCCTCTCTGTTCCTGAGGAGGACAAAGACACCTTGCAGAGGTTCATTTGTCACCTCTCAGGCTTTGCAGATTGCCAAAGGGTCCCTGGTATACAACTCCAGGTGACAGGGAAGGATGGTCTCCAGAACTCACACTGCATGGGGAAATTCCAACAGCTCACATCCACAGCAAGAAGGGCCATTCTCAAATTGTTCTGCATCAAGTGGGGGGGCGGAGGAGAACTGACACACAGCTGACAGCCCACGCACACCAGTACTTTGGTCTCCGTAAATCCAGCTGTGGTTTCTTCCAGTGACCCAAATCCCACAGTTGCACATTGCAGTGGCATCTGTTGTAGGGGCAACTGTTTATGGATTAAGTGCAACGTACTGCAGGGTCTTAGTGCAGCCCTGAGCATCCCAGCTGAGTCCAGGGCATTCTGGGACACTTCCATCCACAGACAATATCTCTATTTGATGCACTCTGAAACAAGGCTAGTACTGCAGTCCAAACTGACAGGTCTCTGTCATCCTATCCCCATTGTCTACAACTGCCACAGCTGAAATTGCACTCCTGGCTGCCCAGGAAATTGAGTCACAAGCCTATAGACACTTCATTTCATACAGGGCATAAAGGTGGCTGACAAGCCAGCCTCAGCCTCCCTGGAGGAGAACGGGCACAAACATTGTACTAGGGATGGTTCATACAGTGAAGCTCAAACCTAGCTTTTTTTCCTTATTTTTGTACCCAGTGCTTATCATTTTTGTACCCAGGACCATGCAGCTGTCACTAGGACAGGAAAGTGTCAGGTCAGTGGCAGTCCCCACCACTGGGCTGAGATTTGCTTCTGTCTGCTGGTTATTGCAGACTCCCTCCTGCTGCTCATGCAGTTGCTATCAGAGTTGATTTTAGTATCATTTCAGCAGCAGCAGATGTCTTTATTTAAAATGATATCATGGTAATAAAGACATAATGGGATAGAACTAAAACCCTGGGATTTATATGATTGCTTTTGTTTGCCTGTCCTGAAGCATCAAACCCACAATGTTCTCAATTTACTCAAATCTGAGATATGTAGCATTGCTTTTTGCTTTTTTTATTCTGTGGGAACACAGGGCTACAGAGTTTTACTCCCATTTTAGAGGGGAAAAAAAAAAAGGAAAGACAACCTATTGCTTTACAATGAAATGTTATTAACCATTTTCAGTGACCTGCACAGTGTGACCAGGTCATATCCAGCACGTGGTTTCTGCTGGAAGACCCTCCAACACCTATTTTACTAGCAGCCTGAAGCTCTCCTCAACCTTCAGCAGAGGAGGTGCTCTGGGAGCTGCACTGCTCACTCTGTTATTTGAAGAGTCTGTTCTTTCAGCACTTTGCCTCGCTGAGCTATTTTTAGCTTGAAAGTATTCCCCAAACCAGCTCTCTGCCCAGCTGCAAGGCGAAGCAGAAGTGAGAACAGGCTGCTGTTCAGTGCTGTTCATGAGAACAGTGCTGCTCACGCTGACACTGCATCAAACTACAGACAGGGAACATGTCTTTGGCTGAACAACCAGTTGTACTTTTGTCGCCCTAATGACTAAATATCGTAGTTCTATTACAAACAGGACAAATCTAATATGCAGCAGCTCTGTTAAACCCCAGAGTGGGGAAGCAGGTGGAAGGGAGAGAAGAAAGCTACTGTTCTGAAAAAAGCAGTTAGTACTCTTAAACCCCATGTCAGCACGTTAGCTCTTGCATATTAACTAATAACTCAGTTGAAAATTAAAGCTGTTCTGTTATGTTGGTCCCACAATGGGCAACATCATCCTCCAAGAGTCTTTATCTGAATGTGGAGAGAGGTATGAAAGCAAAGCCTCCTGAAGGTGGTGGAAGGATGCTCAGCATCTGCAGCAAGCTTTGCAGCAGGTCTTTGAACTGGGTCCTGATCTGCTCCCAGCTGTGCCCGGCCTTTCTTCCTCACACCTTGGGAAAACCAGGCACCCAAAGGTCAATGCAGCAGGGCTTTCACAGGTGGTGAAAACAGTGATTACCCTCAAGCCTTCTCCACCTGAATCCTCTCCCACAATTAGATGCTGGCTCTGTGTTGTTTCAGCCCACACAGTGCTTACAGCCCTGGGCAGTAACAAACCTGTCACAGGGTAGGTCCTTCAGGGACAGTGGGTTAGGATAGAAGGGTCACGCTGGGCAAGTGTGTGGTTTCTATTTCAGCTGAAATCTGAACTCTTTGCAGGGCTCCTATTGCAGAAATGATAATGATGGACAACTGTAATTGCCTGGTAGATGAGTGACAACATAATTAACTGAACTTGTGCTGATTGGCAGCTTTGAAAATCCAGACAGAACTAAAGGCCAAACAAATAAATAACACATGTAATTAAGGCAATATTTATAGCCTCTGTGTTTATCTGCAGCTTTCTTATTTGGATGCAAAAAATAGTTTATGATGGCACAGAGACACAAATATCAGGCAATTTTAGGAATACAACTCGCAGCATTTACAAAACCAGCTCACCCTTTTCACACTGCTCTGAGCCCCCTACTCTCAGAGGTCAGCAACTGCTCTTAGGATGATACTCTTGGATGCTCCAAGGGCTGGAGAACCTCTGCTATGGAGAGGGGCTGAGACAGTTGGGGTTGTTCAGCCTGGGGACAAGAAGTTTCTAAGGAGATAATACTGTGGCCTTCCAGGACTTAAAGGGGGTTATAAAAAAAGAGGGAGAGCAACCTTTTACATAGGCAGATAGTGATAGGTCAAAGGGAATGGTCTTAAACTGAAGGAAGGCCAGGTTAGGTTAGACAAGATAAGAGAAAGAGGATTTTTACAGTGAGGGTGGTAAAACACCAGAACAGGTTACTCAGAGAGCTGGGGGATATCCCATTCCTGGAAACATTCAGTGTCAGGTTGGATGAGGCTCAGAACCACCTGGTCTACTTGAAGATGTCCCCACTCATTGCAGGGGCATTGGACAAGATGCCTTTAAAGGCTCTTTCCAACTCAAACTGTCCTGATTCTGTGATTTTCCTGTTATGGGAAATGCTGGCACATCAGTTCCCACTTTTTACAAGATCCAGAATTACCTTGGGGTAAAAACAAGTTTGTGTCTCGGTGTCTGCCTTCTAATTTTGTGCAGACAGTAGAAGAGAAGTCCCTCCCACCACAGATTTACTACTACCCATAATTGTACATTGCAGGCAGGCACAGTGCAGTGTGTGGGTGACTCAAAGCCCTGGCACACATTCTCTTCACAGCTACTTATAGGAAGGATGAAAATAAACTTCTTGTTGAATTGAACATGATGTTCTGGCAACAGAGATGCCAATTTAAGAGGCAGAGCCTCTGCCTCCTGATGGGTAGCAGACACAAGCAGCTTTATGAGAAGCAAAACCAGGGCACTCCCACTTCTCCTCCCTTTGCCTGGGCTGTGAGAGGGATCTTTCCCACCACTTTCCTTCCCGACTCATCTGCAAAACCACCTGACACGAGGGACAATCAATGCAATTGCTGCTGGCTACAGCTCATTTACTGATGGCTGGATTGATTGCTCACTTGTCAGTTCAGGGTCCATAGGCACATCCACGTGTCCAAGTCTACCCAGTTCACTCCTCCCTTTGGAGGAGATCATCAGAGTCACATGGATCTTACTAAGGCCAGCAACAGGATTCCAAAGTAAAACTTTTGGCTTCAGCTACAAATCTGAAAGAAATTTAGGTTTGTGGCAATCATACATACAGATACTGTGCAACAGATTCTATGAAAAAAAAAAATGTGAGAAACAGGAACATATTCTGGAGACAGATAAGGAACCACACAAACCTGAGCTGGTTTTCACCAGATTCTGCTTGAATCTGCCAGGCAGGTGAGATACAGACTAATAAGAGAGAAAGGAAGGAGGGACTGCCCAAAAAGGAAGGGCTGTCTGAGGTGTGGGAAGTTGGCATAGCCCCATATGCACACAGAGGGCTGTGCTTGCTCCAAACTGGTCTCCCATCAGCTATTCTGTGCCCACACCTGCAAGCCCTCAGCTTGCTGTGGCTTTGCTGTGATGCTGCTCCCATAAGGAACAAAGGAGACACTGCTGAGGGTAATTGAGAGGGCAGACAACTTGGCAGCAACCTCCTGCTCACAGGACACATGGATGCATTGTCCATCTGACAGTGGGTCCTGGTGACACACAGATCCTCAGACTGCTGAGCTCTCAGTCACCTGTGACTGTCTGATATGATCAATCCTTGTGTAACAGTCCCAAGACATTCATTCCCTTCAGTGTGAAGGAGACAACTGGGCAGTGTGAAGCAAATATTGATCTCCTGATCAGCAGTCAGAGACACATGTACGAGTTCCTGAGCTCACAAACATGTGACCTTGCTCCGGAGGGGACGAGCCATTTGTGGCTTTCCCCACACTCCAAATCCACATCTGTACTTGTGCTGGTGTCCAGCACAATTGTGGCAGGGCTCTGGTGGCACAGGGCAGACTGTTTTGCTGCAATTATACACAACACACATTCACCAAGGGAAAAATCCAGGCACCACAGACCCCCTGCCCCTCTGAGAGCTGAAGGAGTGCTCACAGACGTCAGAGGATTCCCATGTGCACCTTGCATGGCGAGAACAAATACCTCGAGGCCATGTGCAAACTGAGCACCTGAGGTGCTTTGAGACCAAGAGCACCTGGCTGTAGCTGCAGGGTGTTCTGGGGAGAGCCACAGGTGACTGAGCTAACCTGCAATGACCTGCTCCTCTCACCCACAGGAGTACACGGGAGCAAGCAAAGTCTTTGGCTTCTGTATGTAATCATATACATATTACAAATTACCCCAAATTACTGGGAAAAACATTCTAAAGGTAGTCTGAAAATATACCCAGAACACTCCACAAGCTTCAAACAACTGAAGAACACCTGCTGCTTGAAAGTTTATTCCCAATTTGCACAGAACAACAGTAACACAAAACCTTTGCAATTTTTCTGAACACAAGAAATAGCTGCACATGAAGGGTTGTGTGTTTGTCCCCTTTTACCCCCCCACACTTATGATGACTGCTTTAGTACTGTGAGAAGATGTTGGCATCTATCCAAACTTGGAGCATCTCTAACACATGTCCAGCAACCTCTGAACTGTATCCAGACATCACTTACAGGGAAGTGCCTCCAGTTGGCCTTAGTTTCCCTGAGGCAGCTGCAGTCACCTCTAAGGTGCTGCCAGGTCACCTCCACTCACTGCTGCCCTTGGCATGCCTTAGTTTAAACTAACAGGAAAGCAAATTCCTGGACTGAGTACTCTTAACATGAGACCATGGCAATTCCACTGACACTCTGAGGGAATCTGGACAGAGGTAGGACCTGCCCTCAAGTTACCAAAGCATTTTCAAGAAAGATCCATGACCTTCCCAAAAAGAACTGACCCCACAGAGGTGCTCAGAGGGAGCACTCCTGTCTTACCAGGCAGTACAAAAATACCCAAACCTAGGTTTTCATAACACAACAACATTAATTAGCTGTTTTTCCCAGAAGCAAGAAATAAATATCAAAATCAGCTGAAAGGAAATCATTGCTGCCACATAACAGAAGTGGTGGACTACAGGAGTGCTCCCTGTGGAGCTCACAGTCACTTTGCTGAGGTGAGTCCACGTGGGGCTGAGTCTCTAAGTGAAAAAAAGAACAGAAATGGAAAGCACAAGACTCACCCAGCCACAACCACTCTGTGTTGCAGCAGTGCTGGAGCCTCCTTTCCAACTCAGACCTTCAAATAGCACCTCTAGGCAGAGCTGATGAACGGCACAGCAGCCACAGTAGCCCAGGGTAAACCATAAATCCACCCTCACTCAGGTGCAGGGACTTCACTGGATCCACCGGAAATGAGCCAGGACTGATTCACAATCATCTACACCTGCCTCATACGAAATTCTCTCTGTGCAAAGCCTGTGGAGACCATCCATGGCTACTGAGGGGTCAGGTTTTAGCCTTCACAAAGGCTCCTTCGTGGCAAGTGCCTGTTTTTATTCTCCAGAATCACACATTGGCTCCCCTACTCTGTAGTCTGCTGATAATTGTTGTTCAGCTGGAGTTTGTTTCCTTTGAACATGAGATTTGGGCATTTTCTCTCTGGCTCCTGAGTCTCTCCGTCCCCTGTTCAGGGCTGTGCCCTCCAGCCATGGCTGAGGGGAGCCGGGGGCCATTTCCCCAGGCCAGCTGTCCCTGAGGTGGGGCAGCATTCCCGAGGCCCCAGCACTGGCTCTCCGCAGGGATGGACGGTCCCTTCCAAGGAAACTCACTGAGATCAGCACACAGGGTGTGTTTCTGAGGCAGGATTTCACAGTTATCAGCTTCAGGGAAAACATGAAATAAATACCCAAAGCAGAGCACTTGTTGCTCAGGGCCTGCAGCAGCCAGAGAACGGCTCACCCAAGCAGAGGCACAAACTCATCTGAAATGATTCTTACATTAAAGCTCCTTCAGGACGGATGTGCCCTTTGACAGGGGTAAGCTGTGGCCTCCCCTGTGCTCGCTGAGCCCCTGCCAGGAGCCCTCAGAAAGAGCCTGTCCTTGTCTCGCTCTGGGTCTGGCTGCAGGCCGGCACTGCAGACCCCGGGTGGGGGTGAGGTGCCCTCACCGTCCCCCAGAGCAGCTCAGGCAGGGTGGGCTCTGTCCCACAGGGAGGACCTGCTGCAGCCACGTGTCTTGCTGTGAGGGGCGATCAGACAAGGCAGTGGATTCACTTTACAAGTGACAAAGTCCTGTAGAAGGGGTCTCTGGAGCCCCAATTGCCCCCAGCCCAGCTCAGCAGAGCCCCAGGCCGTGCTGCCCCTGTGCCCTTGCCACTGTCAGGGTGTCTGGAGCCCTTCATCTTCAGCAGCTCCCCAGGCCCAGCCACCCCACAGCAGCTCAGAAAGGAAGCAAAAGTTGTTTCTGGTCACAGAGAGGCTTCTCCTGAACAACAGAAATAACAATTACACCCACAATGTCCCTGGACCTTGATAACAACAATGTCAGAGGTTTTTACCACTTCTCATTTGATCGTGACTCTGGCTGTATTTGGTGTTTTCACTCTATCCCCACCTTCCTGAAACCCTGTTAGAATTTTATTTTTAACCAATGTCTGTGTCTAGTTTTGTGACTCTGACACAGAGTCTGGAAGTGTGGTCTGTATCTCTGAAAAACTCAGGAAAAAACCCTGCAATGCCCTCACGTGCACGTAGCCCTGTGTGTGTCTGCACCTTTTCCTTCTGCTGGGGGTAAAGCTGAGGGTGTGCACAGAAAAATGGGCACTTACCATGAATTCATCAAAGCCAAAAGGGAAACAGGGTTTAAATAATCTACCATCATACATATGATATATAAATGCAGGGCATTCACACAGAATCACAGAAAATTCATATGCATTTGCACTCTCATAGTACTTTACTCATTCTGTTAGGCTTTTAATCTCCCAGTTTAAAAGGGGCCTCTGAAATCTAATGTACAGATTTGGGAGAATCTATCAATCTCACATGGCAGGGCTGTAGTTACAAATGGCTGAGAGAGAGGCATATGAGCAGCAGGTTGGGTGGACCTTTCATTTGCAGGTGAGCTCTTGGAGTAAGTCATTCTTCCCTGATTTCTATTATAAAACACACTGTAATCTGTTTCAAACAAAACCTAGCCAGAGTTGTGTAATTTCTGAGACATTCTGAGGGAAATGAGCGAGGAGGGAGGAGTCCAAGGGTAACAGGAATTAGAAAGATATGTTTAAAGCCTTTTGTTTCAGCATCATTCCTATTTCAGTTGGGATTATTGCAACTTCTGCTGCTGGAGTATCTGGCTTATTACTCCAAAGAGAACCCAGAGGTCAGGAGAAAAGCCTTAGGTATACAAAATGTTAGGCAGGAAGAGTGACAGGCTGTAGGTGTTTCTACACAAGAGCTCATCTGATCCAGGTTTTCTGTTGGTGTGAATTTGGTGCAGTAGTTGTGGTGCCTTCCTGTTGCCAGAGATGAGAGTTTTTCCAGCGAGTTTAATTAAAAAAGGGTAAGGCGTTGGTCTGATAGCATACGACCACAGAGCTGATTTTGAAGGTATATTGTGTAAGGCTTACAAAACAAGGAGAAATTGGAATCAGGTACTTTTACTGGTTCTTTTGCAGTGTGTTAACAATTACTTCATTTTTCCATCTGCTGGATATGTGATAAAATGTAGATCCTGTTACAGCATGACTTTATAATTATTCATTTATTCCCTATACCCAGTAGAGGAATAACTGCAGCAGTTTGCAGTGTGGTCCCTGCTCTGAGTGTTTCTTTGTCTCTGTAACTTCATCTCCGGCTTGGCAACATCTGCTGAGAGCAGACGATGAGAATCCTTAGCGTTGCTAGAACGCAGGCCAGGAAGCATCGGAAACTCTTTCCGATCTGCTGGCTGGATTATTACATGAAAGGCAGCAAATGCAGCCTCCGTGTGTGTGTGTGTGTGCCTGCCTAGGGGAGGGCTCCAATTACCTGAGATCCTCTGCAGATATCACAGTGCCTCGTGGGGGAGTCTCATTTAGTATGCGGAATAAAATCGCTGTGGCACCGATCATATGATTTGAAGGCTCAGTCCTGAGGCAGCACTACTGAAAAGGGGAGGTGGAACCAAGACGCTCCGTTCAGACAGCGCGGGGCTGCGAGCAGCACACGGATTGCATTCAGCAGGCAGGAGCAGAGCTGGCATCGGTAGATGAGGAGTCAGGAAAGCACAGGGAAGCTTTATTTCTGGCCAGTCTGCATTTTGTCAGGATGGTGTTAGTAGAGAAAAGGAAATGTGCTGCTACGTGTGATTAAAAGGTAAAGGCAGTGGTAGAGACAGGAGATCGCTGTGAAACTCCTTTGATAACCACCTCGAGACTGAATTTTACCTCTGGAGAGTGCTGGTTCCGACTGACTGTCTGGAAAGTGTGATGAAAAGGATGCACATTCCGAGGAAGCGTTTCACTGACGGCAGAGCAAACTAGAGGAGAACTTTTACCTGCATTACTGACATTTGGGAAAAAAAATATAAGAAAGAATTCTCTGCCAGGATTCTTTTCTTTGTTCTTTTTCACAAGTCCTGGAGAGAGATTTTGTAGTCCCCTCCTGAGGAAAACACCAACCAGAAGTCAGAATACTGCAGACTTTCCAAAGAACAGGCATGGTACAAAATGTGATTTTGGTGTTTTTCCGCAGGCGACTCAGCCAAAGACCCGCTGTTGAGGAGCTAGAAAGAAGGAATATACTGAAACGTGAGTATTTCTTTTTTTCCTGAAATATTTTATATGTGTTTGTTGAAATCAGTGATTGCATTTCCAGAATGTATTTTTTTGAAACAGACGAATTAATTTGCTGAGGTTATCTTCTGTACCTAAAAGTTTTAATTTTTCACAAAAACTTGCAATTTTAGGACAGAAAATAATTGCTCAGGTTCAGGCTTTCAAGTAATTTTCATTCTGATTACACTGTTACTGGTGTCCAGGAGGGGAACACAATCCGAGTGTCACAGTACCGTGACAATTGGAGTGACATTTTTCAAGACATGGATATTCAAGGCAAACAATAGCTCTGGGAATACAGTGGAAGGGTAAAGCATCCTGGCAAAGGTGTGATTCTCCCAAGGTCCATTTGCTCATGCCACTGGAGATCTTCCCAAAGCCAAGTCAAAGCCCAGTCTGAGATACCAGAATTATTAGAGGGACAGCCCTGTTACAGGCACTGCCACAGCAGACTGTTCTCAGCACCTCCCAAATTCACAAGGCAAAACTTGCAACTCTTTTCCTAAATGTTTCCAAGGGATCAAGCAAGTGATGAACATTATCCCTTTCCTCAAAACTGCTGAATTAGGGAAAGGTGAGAGAGAGCATTGAAATTGTCTCCACTATGGATCTCAAAAGCAAGGATCCATCTGCTATTTAGTCTATTTACTGTGGAAAGACAAAACCTGGAATGATGTGAACTATAGTTTCTCATTAAGCAAGCACAAAACATAAAGCCACAGAAATCTGTCACACAAGCAGCGCTGCCTACACTCTTTCATTTGTATTTTAATCATGTGATTGTAATTCACTAGGAAAAAAGTTATCTACATTGTGTTACCTAAAATTTAATGTACCAGAACTTTCTTAGTGGTTCCTAGGGAAAAGCCTTATGCTCTTGCCATTGAAGTTATTTGGGATTTCATCTGAGTTTCAATACAAAGGGATTCCACAGGCAACATATATTTAGCAGCATTTTCCATGCTGTTCCAATGCACAGATCACACACAGTAAAATGAGCTGTATTTAGCATGTGCACAGCTCGAGGAGGAAAAGGAAACCCTCCTTGAAACATGAGTGGGTGAACTTGGCCAAACTTCACCTGCCATCTAGCATGAGAGGCAGGAAAAAACAGTAACCCAAGATCCTGAAATATGTGGGACCAGATTTTCAAGAGTCAGTAACAAAGAGCTCTGAAAATCTGTTTCTTTGGGATTTTTTCCTGGCTAAGGAAAAGCTGATCTCCACTGACAAAATCTGTTCCTTTATGTTTACTTTTTTGAAGTGTGCTGGTTACATCCTTAATCTGGGTTAAACTGACTGGTTTTAATACTAAAAAAATTTGAATACATTCATATAATGAGCTTAGAGAGAGATAAAGCAGAAAGAAGATAAAGCAGAATTAAAGATAGTTCCTGAATACCAGCTAAACATACTGGTCTAGATTTGTATCTCATTTAAACAGCTCCCAGCATGGAGCAAATTTATTGACTTCTGTTGAGTTGCTCAGGCTTTATACAGGTTCAGCTGGGATCAGAACCACTTCCATTTTATTTACCTCTGCCATAATATAAAAAGCTGAGGATCCTGTAAAGCTGTAGCAGTATAAAAGCCCTTCAGTGAAATCTCCACAACCTCCTCCAGGTGTAGTAAGGGTTTGTGCAGTTTTAGGTTGTGCCTTTCCCAACATCTTCGATGTTCATAATTGGCACTGCTGACAGAAGTTCTTTTATGGACTCAGAATTCACATTTGTACAACTCTGGTAAAAAGAGAAGCCTATTGCAAGGTATAACTACTGCTACCTTAAAGCAAATCTCAGCAAGATTTCAAGAAGTGATTTCTTATCTCCTTTATGGAATTGTTTCTGAGATAAAAGTAATACTTAAAAAGCAAACTTAAAGCCAGCACTTTCTTAAAATTTTGTTGATCTTCCAAGTCCTTTAACCACAGAAACACTGCTGGCTTCCCACCAAGCCCGAAAAGCAAAGGAACTCAAATCACAGCCCAGGTGTCAGAGGTGTCCTTGCTGTTCTCAACAGAACGCTGAACTCACAGCCAAGAAGGCATCTCTTGAACCCCCCTGTACCAGCCCTGCTTCATTCTGAACCCAAGGAATGCCTCAGTGTCATGCAGAGCTGAGAGCTCCCTGAGGAAGTGGCAGAGCACAGGATTAGTCCCAGCACTGCACAGCCCCCCTCAGAACTGGGAGCATCTCTGCTGAGGTTTACAAAGCCAGCCCTCAGGAATGAATGGATCTGTGTGGGCAGAATGATGGTGATGGGAAAAGCCTCTCTGGCTTGTCTGAGTAATAATGCCTGAGTTCTAGAATCCCTCGCCAGCATTTCATAGCAATTCTATTTTTTTTTTTTTTTTTTTTTGTAAAAGAACCATTTCTTTTATTTCTTCAAGGTGGAAACAAGCACTGAACCCACATGAATAGAAATGAGTCACTACACATTTAGTATATTTGGAAAAGCATTTTCTGATCAGAAATATGTATTTTTGGCTTTTCTTTGGGAATTAGAATCATAGAATCCCAAAATGGTTTGGGTTGGAATGGACCTTAAAAATTATCTTGTTCTACCCTCTACCATGGGCAGGGGCACTTTCCACTATCCCAGGTTGCTCCAAGCCCCATCCAACCTGCCTTGAAGGTGTCCAGGGATGGGGTAGCCACAGCTTCTCTGGGCAGTTCTCTCACTGCATATCACATCATATCTTATAAAGGCACTATGCTACAGAAAATAATCAATTTTAATTAAAAAAAAATACAAAATAGGATTATCTACTCCAAAAGGGGTGAATGAAAGCTGAATGAATAATTTCTTGCAGGCATCTCTACATCTAAGAATACCCTCTACTTTTGAAAGCCTGTTCTCCTTTTCCACATTGCAGACTGAAATAGCTGCTCATCCCTGACACAGCACTAATTTTAGCTGACCTGTTCTCTTTCCATTTTGTGCCTTGCCACTGAACTGTAATGCAGCACATTTTAAATTAAATTGATTTACATTTCTACCATAGCCAGGTGGAGCTATGCACTACTTTGTTATTTTAAATAGATATGATTGCATTTCAGTGTCATCTGAAATGAGACTGCATAATGGGAGCAAAAATCAGGGAGAAAAAGGCTTCATTGTTAAAAATATCGTCTTGGAAATCCATGTGCAGTGCTAGTGGGTTTTGGAGGCATAGTAGAAATCACATGTGTCCTTTAGCACTGGAAATATCTAATGCAAGTGGTGTAATAAACCTCACAGTAGTACCCAGAGTATCTCAGAATGGTAAAACCTTTTTCTCTGGCTCTGCAGCTTTGTTCAGGTCATGGGCTCACGCCCAAATTTAGTAACAGATAGTACTGGAAATAGAAACGCCATTAACTCGTTTCCTAAGGCAGGGGATCTATTTCACACAGCGTTACAGCACTCGGGTCTATTTTTAGAGCCAGTGTGTAGGAGTTGTCACGGCTTGAATGTTAATAGACACAACACACAAAGACAAGGGGCTGAGCTCAGAGCAGAGCTCTGCAAAGGAAGCCCCGGGGGGAGAACGGGGTCTCATGCCAGGGAAAGCCAAGGTGCAGGTCAGAGGCAGCGAGTGCTGCAGCCCCCGCAGACGGGACAGAGGGCAGAAGGGGCTCTCCCTGGAGCTGCTGCAAGGAGGCTCCTCAGCATCTGACAGCATGAATGGCTCCAGCAATGGGGAGACTAAAAAAGGATGATTAATCAACTGTGGAGTGTTTTGATTTTCCTTCTGAAGTTTACCCGGGCGGAGTGTTGGTGTGGCTGCTGCTGTTTCATTGAATCTCTGTGGAGTTGTAGAGAGCACAGGCAGAGCTGACATTGGCACCAGCACAGTGTCCTCACAGAGAGGTGATTCCGTGCTCCAACACACACCAGAGATGCTCTGAATTACCAAAACACACGACTACGAGCTGCTCCTTTTGCTGTGCTCATTATTGCCTGGAACTCGGGAAAACACCAAACTTCCTCATGAGGAAAGTCATCTTTTTTTTCATATTCTCCGCAGAACGAAATGATCAAACGGAACAGGAAGAGAGAAGGGAAATCAAGCAGAGACTGACAAGAAAGGTAAAATCTTGTAATACCTGCTATTAGCTTTTAGAAATTTATTTATTATAATTACTGTAATATCAACCAGCCATAGAGGTTGTTAATACACAGAACCTCCCCATATATGCATTCCCCTAAGCGGTGTCTGATAGCAGAATCTGGTAATATGAATTATAGACATACCTACCTTATCTCAGCCAGATGAAATCTAGTACAATACATACATGTAAAATTAGGCAGAAAATGGGTATTTTTTTGCACACTGCCTATCTGTCAGGTATATTGCTAGAAAAGGACTTTTTCATTCTTTATAGCAGAGCTGGCTCCCTGCTGAGCACCAGGTCTGCTACCACAGTACATTTCTTTTTGCACTTAAAATATTCTCAGAATTAGAACGAGAACTTGTTGTTCTGTTCCTAGAAAACCCTAATGGAATTACATTAAAATCTGCTGATAACTTGTTAAAGCCAGACTAAAATTCTTAAAATGGGTCTAGTGCTAAGAATCTCACACAGACATTCTCTGCCTCTGCCTGTAGTGGAACATCCTACAGCATCCAGAATCATCCAGAGATCATAAAACATCCATCACGATTCCTTTTCATTTTGAAAATGTATTTTATCAGGATCTAGGTTGAAATGCTTTTTTGGCCGTTATAAAGGCACTGTGCTGTAGCCCATAACTCCATCTAAACCATTATTACTCTCCTAGCAGTCCTCCAAATGAGTGAATATTTCCCTGGAGTTTCCAAGGGTTGGGTGGTTTTCCATATGTGTAAATGCACCCTGAACCAAGATGAAAAGCAGCAAAAGCTGCATTTATTACTGATACATTTGGTATTAACCCTGGTTTCATTTCACAAAACTTCTGAATACAGCTTAACCAGAGACCTACAGTTGATGAACTGAGAGACAGAAAGATCCTGATTCGATTCAGTGATTATGTGGAAGTGGCAAAAGCACAGGACTACGACAGGAGAGCGGACAAACCATGGACACGACTGTCAGCAGCAGACAAGGTACTGACAGAACCACAGAGTTCTGCTTTCCCCTTGCTTTGTCACATCACATTCTGAACAGAAATTTAACCTCTGGAACATTTAATATCTGTAAACTTTACCATTATGTTTTATGCTGAAATCACATCAATGTAATAAAAAATGCTATTTATAAAAGTGCCTATTTAGTACTGTAAAGGCTTTTACCCACCCACCCAAAAAGGTGGATACAATCTTTTGGGCTCCAACTCAAAACCATTTCCAGCCAATAGAGTATTAACCTTTATTCTCAGACTGGAAGTTTTGCCCAAACATGCAAATATTTCCTCTCCTGTTTTTCCTGTGAATGCTCAAGGAGTCACCGGACCCACATTCTCCTGAGCAGAAACACTCATTTTGTCCCATCACATACCTGCCATGCAGCTGATTTACATCCCAATTTAACTGTCACACTTAGATGCTTGAGTAGTAAGAATAGGTCACCATGATTCCAGGCAGTTGGGAAGTTTCAGGGCTGCAGGAAGCAGAAGGACCACGATGCTGAGACAATTACTGGCAAAATGGCAAACACAGGACTGTTAACATGGCTTTGTGCTGACATGTGGTGAGCAAAAACTTTGGTGTCCATCCCAGTGACAAATGGCTTTAGAGAACTCACAGAGAAGGAACAGAGCATTTCTACTCCAGTAGCTGTTCTCTCTAAAATGGTGAATTAGCTATTCTGTAGTAATCAATGGAATAATGATTTTTTATTTTCCTTGTATGTACTTTTATTAAAATCAGACTTTTCATGGTTTTACTGTTTCAGTGTTCATGTTTCAATTAACAAGGCAGGTTTATAAGCCAAAAGAAAGTGACAGTTCATCTGCACACACTGGTGGCACACACCAGGAAGTCAGGGTCAGGGCTGGACCTTCACATTTGTGACTGAAAAATGGATCAATTTCTTTGCAACTTCTCTTAATCTTTAATAAATTTTAACTGGAATCTTATTAAAAGTGAGACAACCAGCCCTGAGGTGTTATTTTATCAGAATTGCTTCTAGACAGCAGTGAGCCTGTCAGCAATCAATAACTAATGAGAAGTATTGTGTCACCAATCCATATAGCCCTAATATTCAGCATCCCTACCAGCACGGAGTGCTCTGCTGTATCCAGTATTTGCTTCTTCTACCCCAGAAAACTGTTCTGCTCTGCAGGTCTGGCATTTTGCAGTGCTCACAAACACAAAAATTATTTGTTCATGTTTGTCTCTTTCCAATTCCTAGGCAGCAATTCGCAAAGAGCTGAATGAATACAAAAGTAATGAAATGGAGGTCCATGCATCGAGCAAACATTTGACAAGGTCGGTTTTCCAGCTATTTATTTCCACTGCCTGCTAAAAACTCTGCTTGAGTCCTGCACCTGTGGATTTTACTCTTCGTATTGGATGTGGGAGAATATGCAAAGGGAGCTTAATATGGAAAGAAAATTGAAGCATTTCTCTTCCTGAAGAGAACCCAATTTTCTGTTTTTTTGTGGGGCTTTTATTAGCACATACCAAGAAGCTTGCAGACATTCTCCAGGGCATCCCTCAGTCAGCATTCCTTGCACCACAAAGATAGGACAAACAAATTAAGCATCTAACACAAAAGAAATATGATTTTTTTAAAGTAGAACATCTTAATACACTGTATAAAGAGCTCTGAATTAAATGTACTCGAGTCTGCAGCCTTATCACAAACACTGAAAGTTCCCTGCTAAGAAATACAAAATGCACGGACCAGAACAGGCCACCCCCAGTGCCCAGGGGTAATGCCTTTGTTCTAATTGGATTTGTTCTAAAGGATTCAGCCTGGGGATTTCAGTATTCCCTGCCAGCCCAGTTGCTATTGGAAGGAGCAAACCCCAGGTAACTTAATGACACTTAACTCCACGGAGGAGGTCAGGAGAGAGAACAGGTTTAGATTGTTGTCACTCCCCACGTGATTGGGCCACTGTGAACCTGGTCAGGGCAGTGCCTGCTCCATGTGCCAGCACTGGTGACAGGGACTGTGTTCAAACACACATAAAAACATTCAGTTCCTTTCTTTAAGTGGAATAAAAACGAGAGGCTGATGCCACAGGCACTGATACTTGCACAAAGGCCTTATTAAGGGCAAAGCAGCATCACTGCATGATGGAATGAAACATGGGAAGAGAGGATGGCTGCAGTTTCAGTCTGAAAGTGAGCTATACATTCCCTAATTGAAGCTACCTGGGGAGTTTGAGGAGATGATAATGAGAGATTTTGAAATTTGTTCAGGATATGAGGAGTAAATGGGCTTACAATTTACAATTTGTGCTAAGGCATTACAAATGTTTGGGGCTTTAATTACGGATCTCAGCTAAATACCAAACCTATGGAGCAAGAGAAAATCTATTCCAGACTCACAAAACTATTGTATGTCCTCATTCTTTATGAAGCATTTCAACATTGTTAACTCTTAAAAAAACCCAAGAGCAGTGCACAATAAGGACTATTGCTACCAATGACAAACTGGCTTCATCTACTACAAGGAAAAACCCAAATCAATCACATACCTGTATTTGCAACTGCATTTCCAAATAAATGTAAATGAGATACACTGGGCCCTGAGGACTGTACCTGCACTGCAGTCATGGCACAGGGGTGGGAATGGGCTGGGGAAAATGAAGAGTTGCTAATATTCTTCAGTATTTTTACTGTACCTTTAAACAGAATGAATACTTTTGTGGGCTTTTAAAATTTTGTTAATCTAACATAAACCCCCCAAAATAATTGAATTCTATTGCGAAGTGGTTTGAAAAGTGTCTCCTTTTTCTCCTAGATTTCACAGGCCATAGAAATTTTCTTCTGAGAAGAATCTGTCTTTACTTTTTGATATTGCTGCTGAACACGCATCAGGGAATACTGGAGTCTTTCCCTAAGGTTCAGTGGAGGCTCCCTGGATGTTGATGTGACAGAAGGACTCTGCAGCACTTGGGGACAGGATGCCAGCCCTGAGCTCTGGAGGTACAAGAGTGCTGGCCTGTGGAGTGGGACAAGCTGCTGAAAAAGACTGAAGTGAAGCTACTTGGAAGAGCCTCCTCCTCTCCTTTCCCACCTGTCTGGAACTGGTTTGCAGCCTGCCTTGGAAAAGGAGATGTTGTGCATGTACAGGCTTTACCATTCCAAGGCCTCTGACATAAATGGACATGACACTCTGTCATCCAGTATTATGTTGACAAGACATTTTGAACTTACCACAGTTAGTTTGTAAAACACCTAAGTTCATGTTCTAAAAACTAATTTAATGTATTATAATTTCATTCTTTTTTATATACTGTCTAACAGAATCACAGCTGCAAGCATTTTTGATTCCTGTTACTTTTGTTCTTTAATTAAATGACTACTTATTGCAGGAAATGAACATGTTTCCTACAGCTCTTTTTTTCCCAGGGATAGTTCAAAAGGGAAGAAATTATAATTATTACGCACCAAACCATTTGACTTCTTCATCCACACAGAGTCTGCAAAAGGGTGATCTCAACTAAGGTTTTCCATCTTGTGGAATAGCAGCACCTGGTTGTCATAGTGCACCAATTGAGGCTCTGACCCTCTGAAGAATGAGTTTGGTTCACTGTTATTCAAAGGTACTAAATTGGATAACCAGAGGCAGAAATGTAACAATGTACTTTGATGTTTAGCAAACAAATGGTTTTAATGCTTTCTTGACAGTAAGAAGAACAAAGTTACTAAATGCTAATAACAAAGCAAATAGAACTGGTTGAGAAAAATGTAAAGCCAGACATTTTAATAATGCCAGACATGGAGAAGCACCTGAGGATTTACTCAACACTACTAAAAAAAAAAAATACTTGTGAGAAGAATAATACATATTGATAGCTGTTAACCACACCTGATGAATCAGAACAAAATGGTGAATTCACTCACAAGAAAACATTTCTCTGCCCTTCTAGGGAGTCATTCAATGTTAAAAACTTGAAAAAGGCATTCTTGGTCTTGTAGCTTCATTGGGATGATCTCCATGAAGTGTGAAAATAATAAAATGCAGTCTGTCAAAGTGTCTGTATAGACTACTACTGAATTGCTGTGAGGTGTGGAAGAGTCCCCACACAGAGTGTCTGTTCTGTCCCATGTGGGGATGGAATCACAGGAACTGCAGCTGCTCCTGGGGAAACTCAGGCAGGAATGGAAGGTGAGGACACACAGTGCAACACCAAGTCTGTGCCAGTGCAATGGGAGAAGGAACTAAGGACTCCTGGGAGAAGTAGTGTCAACATTTTAAAGTTTGTCTTACTTGACTATCAGCTGAAGACCTGAATGACCCCATCACTTAATCCAAAGATGTGTTTTTTTCCTTTTTATTGTAATTTTTTAACTTGCTGGATTTTCACAGAAATATGTAATATCATAACTAGCCTTTTAACATATATTTGTCATTTTATTATTAATAATACAGCATTAATTCTTAACAACAATATAATGATAGCCCAGGTGCAATATACAAAAAGTATAAACAGAAAGGAGAGCAAAGTTTCTGCAGCAGAAGAAGCATTTTCAATTTGAGCAGAGCAGATGAGCCACTGTTAACTACAAACTAAACTTGGCTAATAACCCATGCACAGGAACACTCCTGTTTAGCAGTGACACATGCTTCCACTGGTAATAAATATTACACAGAACACATTAAAATTACATTGAAAAACATAATAAAAAGAAAAAATATTGTAAGGGTAACTTAGAGCAGCTTATAAATGTCAAACAATGGCCCTGAGCTGTGTCACTGCTGCACCTGAACCCTGGGGCAGCTCTGGGTGGCTCTGTCCTTCCCATGCTCTCTGCTCCTTCCTCAGCCAGCCCGGCCTCTTCTCTGCTCCTGGGAGAGACACAACTGGTGACAATTGCAGAGGCACTGAGCACTGCCTGCCTGCTGCTGGGGAGGAGTCTGCACACTCCCTGGGCCATGGGCTGTGCTCTGTTCCTGCTGCAATTGGGGACCACACCTCAGAGGGCTCAGGGAGGCTGTTCTTGGGCAGCTTCTTCCCAACAGGAAAGAGAAACAGGCCTGCAGTGCACAGTTCCTATCACTAACTAAACCCAAGGCTGTTGTATTATCTTTCCCATATGGCCTCATTGTAAGAAAAGAACTTGGGCCTTGCAGTGCACTTTTAAAACCTTGCAAGTTACAGGAAAATCCTGTTTCATTCAGCTAAAATTCAATCCGAGCAGTGCAAAGAAAAGTTTAACAGCTCACGAGGTCCATCTAGTGGAGATTATTTACAGTGAGCACAGGCTCCAAAAAACCCCAACCCACACAAAAACCAGAGGCTCAGAAAACATCCCCACACTTACGTAAATGGGATGAGCAGACTGAATTACTGGAAATTACAGTATAATGATTTCCAGAGACAACACAGCCTTGTGGTTTTAAAATTCTTACCCAAAATATTCGAACAGCAGTTTTATCTGACTTCTTACTGATTTAAAGCAAAATAGCAATGACTGTGTAAAAAACCCAACAAACATTATCTCTTGTTCTTGACTTGTTTACAACAACTATTTGCAACACAGTTCAAACATAAGTGTTGAGAGTGTTCTCTCTTAGAAAATCCTACTGAAATCTAACAAACAGCACTGAGACTAAATTAGGTTGGTTGGTCCCTAAATAATTCCTGACTGTATTCTGGATCAGACGTCAGTTAAGTAACCTATAAAATTTCTAAAAACTTATTTAAAAGTAGCGTGTGCTAAAAAGAAAATTACAAATTACATTGTAGCAGACTCAGTAAAATAATTCCAATTCTCACAGGTGAGTGGAAAAGTCTTATTCACACAGAGTTTAATATTATTATGGAAAATAAGCTTTCTTTACAGTAGTTTCCTTGAGTGCAACCAAACAAAAAAAAAAATGGAAAAAAGCTATCAAATTTTCCATTACAAAAGTGTTTATATTCACCTTGAATTTCAGGAAGGAATCTGAAAAATCACTTCAGAATTCTGCCTTTGTTTGAAACAAGGCCTGCAATCCTCTGCGAACATTACACAGCTCCTCTTCTTGCTGTCCAAAGAAATTACCTTTATCACTTTTATCACTGCTTATCACATCAGTCACACTACATTTATCACATGCTTTGAAAAAAGGCAGATTTTATTTAATGTACCTGGTGCACTGTAAATGCTGCATTTAACGTATCAAATGTGATACTTTCCTTTTCAACATTAAGACTCAGAACTAAATAAGTCCATTTACATAAATTAAAAAAACAGAAATTAAAATTTTAGTAATTTAGTGTTCAAACAGCAAAAACTAAGTAAAAATGAGGACAAGATAACCTTATTTACCATTTCTTTTAGAAATTTGTCTTGGAGTCCTTTTATGTCTTCTTTCAACAGATGCATCTACAAAAAGACACTGAATGCATCTCCTCTGCTCACAACTGGAAACACATTTTCAAGCAAATAATTGCATCCCTACACGTGTCATAACCAAGAGATACAGATGCTCATGCAGCCACCTGCCGGTGGAAAGGGATGTGTGCTTTAAATGTGCCCTTTCTTGCATGAGTAACACCAATAAACAAAGCCACAGAACCCAGAGAAAGTCCTGATAACTGCACACACCTTGGAATGCGTGAAATCTAGGCATAAACACTGAATATTTTTAAATTAAGTACATTTAATGAATACTAAATACTACAAAAATACTTATATATTATTAATATAATGCTGACAACAAAATCTTCATTAAAAAGTCTGTACTGATATCTGTGGATACAACTGAGGAATGATTAAAATGAGCAAAACAAAAATTCACCATACCTCTGAAGTAAAAACATTTTCTTCATAGTCAACAGAATGGTAGATACTCTTTTCAAATGAAGCTTTAAGAATCTGAATTCTAAAGAAATACAGGCAGTTCAAACAGATTTGCTACACATGAACCTCCTACACAGAGCACAAACACAGCCCATTGTTGGCAGTCTATTTGCATTTAAAGCATGGATAAATATCCCCATCACTGTTACTGCTGGAACAGTCCCTCAGGTATGTGGAGAAATTTAGCTGGAGAATAATTACATGAACATTTTAATCTCATTTTCTCATCTCATCAACTGTCTCTCTTTATGGAAGAAGTTGCAGAGAGAAGAGGAGCTGTGCTGACTTCTCCCTCAACTGAACAGAACACAAATCTCACCCCAGGATTAGAGAACCCTACTGACCTCTGCTGCTCATTTTTCATGTACGTACTAAAAGTGTGGGAATGCTTTTTCCAAAAGGCCTGGAAAGAAAAATATTAATAGATGCTAATCATTAGAAACTGATTTTCCAAACTAAAAGTAATTAATATGAACAAAATGACCTCAAGAACAGAGTCAACCCAGAAGGGGCAGGAGTTACACAGCCCCCCCAGAAGCTGGAAGAAACCAGCCCAATAAAGTACTTGTAGGAGTTTATTGTAGGAGGAAAAACACACAGGAATTCATAGAGTGGGTACATGGAGGAAAACACAGAGTGGCCCAGGAATTCTAAGAGCATCCTAACTCCTCAAATGCATTATTTGAAATTTGACCCAACTAGAAGCAAAAAGGGCTTTGAAAATCAAAATTAATGATCTTAAGTTAAAGATGATGTGAATAATCTACAGATTCCACAAGAATTCCCTTTTATCCACGCTCAAACAACTACAATACAAACCGAGAATTCTTTTTCCATGATTTTCAGCGACTGAGAATCCTTTTCAAATTTCTCAAGTTCCTCATTGAGAGTAAAATGAAATTTGTCCAGCTGCCTGATCCTACCAAAACAAACCTGGTTACTTGCAGAAGGCATTCACTGCATTTTAAGGATGTTTTAACAGAAATCTTTCATTACTGACCTGCATTCATGGAGTTGGTAACTCATTGTTGCCAAATGCTGATGAGCAGCTCTCAGTGTTTGCTTATTAAAATTATCCATTTTCCGGGAGCGGTTCTATGAGGATGTTTTAACACAAAATTCAGATTATTTGCACTTCAGGAAAAAAAAAAACCCTGTAGTATGTTCAGTACTGTAACTGCTTAATATCACAGCAAACCTCCTTTTTTAAAATGTAATTGTGTGGTGAAAGCCAAGCTGTCCCCTGTGTGCTCATGTACCCCCAAGTGATAGTGCACATGAAGGGTCTTGCCTCAACTTTCCTGGTGAATTCTTTCTGGAGCTGCTGACAAATGCTGATTGTTGAGCAGCCAGGCTCCCAGAATTCCCCATCCAAACCAGACAGGTCATTTACAGATTGAGTGGAGACACTTTCAGACACTGAAGAAAACAAAACAAACATAATAAAAAATGTCAAATGCATTATTATAAAGTCCCATATGTGAAGTTAGCACATGGCCTAGGACAGCTTTTGTTATAAATTAATGTCACCCATTAGATGGCTGAAACCAATTTCTATTTTCATATCAATTTTCTGACTTTTTATATGGATCTGGTTTCCAAACATTTAGAATTTTTAATTTCTCTGCTTTAACATGTAAAATGCCTTTTTTTGGGACATTATATTTCCTTGTCAAAACCTGAATTTGTCACATTATTTTAAAACCTTGCACTGTCAGTCCATGACCAACCTCTGCAAGTGGCAGCATCATCTGTTTTAAATAATTTTCTGGGCTTTAAACTTATTCTTCTCCTTCCTTTCTTTTCCTCTTTGCTTGTTTCTGCCTCATCAGAGTTGCTTTCTGTGTCACTGTGATAAGTTCTTTTGAGGAATGTCTCTGCACTTGGCCCTTCAATAAACATGGAAACAGTGCTGCATTTTAGCATTATTTTGAACAATCAGATGGGAGGATAAAGAAGATTTTATTGACCCATTGGATGCAAACTCCAGGAAGATGTGTCTTGGCTTTAAAACATGAGAATTATACAAAAATTATTAACCATTACATTTACAGAGGGGACATTCAGCTGAACTCTGACTCATGAGCAAATATGGGATTTTCCTTCATAAAACCATTATCCCCATTTTTTCCCCAGTATCAGTGGGAATGACTCTTTCTTTGGAACACAACTAACTCTTCACTAAATCAGTATTTCAGAGTCTAATTTTCAGGTTTTTTTAGGGAAAATTAAAACAGCAGAGAAAATGAGAAAAAGAGTAAAAAAGGGAATAATATGGAAACTATACAACAAGATTAAAAAACTTTGGCCATATTAGTATGCTAAATATAACATTTTTCTTAACCTTTATGGAGACACATAGGAAGTCTTTTGTGTTGAATTAAATGTCTGTACCTGACTCATTCATGGGGACATAAGGTTCTTTAATCCACGATTGTACTCTACTCCTGCCGGAATCAGACAATGGAGATGGTGGAACACAATCCTAAAAGAAAAGTCACTGGTTTATTTATTAGCTTCATAATGAAATTGCTTTTAGAAGTCTCCATCAGAAACTCATACTTATGTTGCAAAAAATAATTTATTTTTTATGTGAAAAATCATTTATTTTTATGGGAAATCACTAATAAAATATTTACTCCCTGTTGTTTTTTTCAACTGAATCGTAACTGATCTTGTTGGGATATAATTCTTTCATTGTATCCATATGATAATTATCTAATTTATCTCCAATATTTAAAAATTAACTATTAGCAGGTCCCAAGAAGATCTGTGTTTATTATGGAAATGCATTTTCCTTAAACCTCAGCACCTGGAAAG
Source organism: Lanius collurio (assembly GCA_020086605.1). Taxonomy (NCBI): domain Eukaryota; kingdom Metazoa; phylum Chordata; class Aves; order Passeriformes; family Laniidae; genus Lanius; species Lanius collurio. Next base: position 1,475,798 of record JACBWW010000027.1, read on the forward strand.
CAGATAAAACAGATGCCAAATTGCAGCTCTTCTGAGAACAAGAAATGTACTAACTCACCTCTTTACTTTTAGTGAGAGGCTTGGTGGGATCCTGGAGCTTGTCTTTACCAGTAAGTGTGTCTGAAAAGCAAGACTGGGGACTGGACTCTTCATTGTTATTCCCAGTTTCCAGCACAGCTCCCTTTGCATGTTTTCCACTGTCAGTTTTATACGTTGTTAAGCTGAGCTACACATTAAGAAAAAAATTGTAATTGAAAGATGTCCCTTAAACCTCCTGTAAATAAAACAGAGCTGCAGGTCTCTTCTAAAGAGCACAGCATTTAGGAACATACCTCTTCCTTATTTTGGGGGATAGGTTTAGTGATATCCTGAAGCTTTCCTTTAATAGAAAAGGTGTCTGAAAAGCAACGTTGGAAACCTGAATCTTCATTATTGTTACAGGTTTCTGACGCAGCTCCCTTGAAATTTTTGCCACTGACAGTTTTATATGCGGTTAAGCTGAGCTGTACATGAACAAAAACCCCCAAATATTATTGAGAGGAGAAGCACAAAACAGTTGGCAGCTGAATGGAACAATTTCAGTTAAAACAGCTCTAGAAAAATGTTAATGCTCTTACCAAAGATGCTTCAGTTAAAACCGGTGAGAAGCTTTTCCTTCCAAATGCCACCTTTGTAACTGCTGTCTCAAGGGACTGATTTACACCCAGACTTTGCATACTCTTATTCTGTGGACAGAAATCACTGGGAGAGATTTCTTTCTCAGAGTTTAGCATTTCCCTGTCTTCTAGTGTTGACTCCTGAAGACCAAGTGACCTTTCACTGGAACTGTGCTCTGGACTAACATCTCCTGACACTCTGTCAGCACCTAGGAAACAATTCCTGCACTGTCAGAGAGTTCCACAAGGGAAGCCAAAGCCCCACACTGCTCCGTGGTCCAGCCCTAGGGATTCCCACGTCTCAGATGGGTGGAATTTGGCACAGGCCTTGCCACAGTTCCCCTTTCTGCCTCTCTGAGTTTCAGCAGTACCAGGTTTGTTCTAACACTGACACGATGTGTTTCTGTATTACACTGATATCAAATAACTGCACCAACCTACAGAAATGTTAGTGACATACTAAGACAACTCCTTAAATTATGTGGAGCACCTGGAATTATGGGATATCTCTTGTTTTAGGACCATGTATAAATGTAAAAGCTACTGCTGTGATAACCCTCAATTAACCTCCATTTGACTCAGTATTGCTAGAAATCAGGAAACACCTACATCTCATTGTCTCAAGCGAGGCAGGGCTCTCAGCTGAGGGCATTTCCACTTCCTTCTGTTCTGCAGAATTCCTGGATCTGATCTGTATTTTCTGCACATAGCTGTCCACTCTCTTTGGCTCCACAGGGACAATCTGCAGTACCTTTGGCTGCCTGTAATCCTTGTTTGCCCCATCCATCTGTTTCTATTACAGTACAAAACGTTATATAGAAATATCTTTGTAATCACAGTGTACATAAAAGCTGATAAAGAGAGATCTAGATATATTATCTATATGTACCATTGATCAAGCAGAAGGACCATCATCAGGACCATCACTTAAATCCATAAGCAGATCAGGTTTTCCAACATTATTAACCACTGAATTTAACTCAACACATAAATTTCTATTCTTATGAAATACTTAATTATTTGAGGCAATTACTGATGCTTCAGGACTTAACGAATGAAGGTCACAAACCTTTCCATATATGCTGACATGTTATGCTAAAACAGTGAAAATGTTTCAGCAACCAGTGTTCATTTACTAAAAATCCTACTTGGATATTCACAGATGTACTGACACAGCATTTCCAGCATCACACCACCTCAACAACATTTGGCTCACTAAGCCCTCCCATTTAAAGATATTTTCAAATCATTGTCACATATGAAAAAATACAGCTCACAGTAGTCCTTTGCAGCAGAATAAATCTCAGAAATAGAAACTGGCAAGATCACTTAGGACTGATTTTCTCAGCAGCTCAATACCCATCATTAAAAAAAGAGCAATATAAAAAATATTAAAATTAACTTCAATTTGCTCATGTTGGGCACTTAAAATTCAGAAGTTACAACTACAAAGCAGAGCAGAGTTTACTTTGAAACATGGCAGGAATGGATTTTTAATAATTAACAGGAACTGCACACCTGTATTTTGGATTTCTCCTCCCTAGAGGTGCGTGTTGGAATCTCTTCTTCACTCTCAGACTCAGAACTGGAAGGCTCCTTGTAATTTTTTGTTGCTGCTGCTCTTCGAGGGAGTTTTCTTCTGGTGGATTTTACTATCATTTCATCCGGTTTTGACTTCTGGGGTTTACATTTGTTTGTCTTTGGAAGAATAAAACCATCTTCAATTTATAAAAATGATTAATATATATACATAAGATAAAATGGCATATAACTTGGTTTAATTACTTGAAATGCATTATTTCACCAAAGCTCAGCAAGTCCAATCATCAGTCTACTAAAAACAGCATCAATGTACAAAAATCATTCTAATTCGTTTAGGCCTAAAAAAACAGCTAAATACTACAAGAAAAGAATACACTACTTGAAAAGAATAAATTGTATTTAACAAATTATTTGGGAGAAATGTCACATATTGATGAAAAATTATTTTAAAACAGTTTCTGGGGGGAACGAAGAGATTTTGAATCCATATTAAAAATCTAGTTGTAAATTTACATTTACCTTTTTCTTATTTGTACTTTTGCTTTTAGGTTCATCCACGTGGCAAGCAAGTTCAGAGAATCTATCTGCTGTTACAATTCAAGAAGTTTGGAAAAATCAGGAAAATATTCAAATGTTTGTCACTAGTTTTAGCTGTAAAATAACAAAATCACTTTCATGCCCACAAATTGATTGATTCAGTAACTGATTTCAGCCCATTATTTTAAAAAGGACATTTTTTAGTTGAGAACAACTTCCACCTGTCCCATTCTCCAACAGTTTTCCACATTAAAGTACAGAATTTCTGTAAATTGATCGTTATAAATCATTAGAACTAATTTGAAAATTCTTTATGCTTAGAAACAGGGCAACAAAAATATATGGTACCTGCAACACAACACAGGTCATGCTGTGCACTTAATATCTAAGGACAAACTTACTGCAGCATTCTTCAGAAATATGAAAAAAAATTTCTTACTTTTGTCTGTTCTTATTGTTTTCCCTGATTTTTTATTTCTACTGTAATCAACTATCTGGGCTTTAGGTTTTCTCTTGGATTCCTGCAGCCAACTGATCTCTGTCTTGCTGTCATCTCCTCTGTTTTCTGTGTCTGAGTCACTAAAGAGATGCTTCTTGTCTTGATTGTTCCTAGTCTACAAAACCCAAAAGTTCTTAAGGTATTGATTTGCTTTTATATGCAGTCTGCTTATATAATTGGTATTGAAAGGCAGGAAGACAGTTATCCTGATCCATAAAAATCTGAGCCTTACCTTCTTCCCTCCTTTCACTTTTGGGCTGGATTTACTGGTGGTTGTGTTCCTTTAATTAGAGAAATAAAACCTTTAAACAATAAATTTTAAAGTAGTTGTTCTAAAGTTCCAAAACTTTCTACTATTCCCATGATGTGTGGATTAAAGACTCAAACAGAGGTACCTACTTTTGTTTCCACATTATTTTGGAATTACCTGTTCACCCTAAACCCTAAAAGTTGTGCTTGTTTCCCACTTATCAGTAAGAGCACACAGTAACAACACAGCCCTTTCCAGGAGGGTCATAAACCAACCCCCATCCCCCTCTACTCAGGAGTTTCTCTCCCTGTAGTATCCCATGAGGAGCACTGTTTCCTTCATGGAGCACATTCCTTTATATCACCTTCCCAAAGGACAATCATGGAACAGCCTAGGACAACACAGCAGTGTTTACTGCTTAAAAAAAACCCAACACAGCCAAGATATTCTGGTCATGCAACATTCTCTGGAATTTTGGAGCTGCCTGCTAGAAAGTGCAGGCTGTGCTTGGGTTATCAGCAATCAAAACAGAACATCCTACCCTTTTTTGTTTGTCTCTGTACGAACACTCAGTTCAGTCACATGCAATTCTTGGATCTAAAAATGCAAACAGAGAGGAAACAAATGGAGGTTTTAATTTACTATAGAATCTGAACAAAATTAAACAGGCTACCAGATAGCAACTGCTAAGGGTTTTTTTCCTCAGTTATTACACTGAGCAACTGATGGTCACTAATTTCTTTCTTAGAATTATTTAAAAGAGCTCACAGTTAGAACCAGCTGCAGCTGACTGAAGCTTTCAGTATCTCAAAGCAACACAAGAGCTCCCAACCACCTGCTTCACCACCTTCCCCAATTCACCAGGCTCCTCTGAGCCACACGAAGCAAAACCATCTTTTATCATCGTTAGATTTTCTTGTTGCTCAAACATCTGGAAAAAGGTGCCTTTAACACGGGGATTAGAAGGATGACAATAACGTTATCAGGATAATTTAAAATAATGATACCCCTAACACACTGTTTAATTCTTAATTCAGGAAAAACATCATCATACCTTGAAGTGGCCAAAATCTTAAGACAGAGTATATTAAATATCTGAGAATGCTGGAGGTATTTACACGGCAAAACTTTTCCCCTACTTAGTTCACTGATATTGTTTGAATTTTCAGATCTTATTTATACATTCAGTAGACAAAATATGACTGATTTCCTTTCTATCTTATCAATAACATATAAGTTATTTCTTACTCCAAGCTTTATCGTAGGTTCATCAAACCCACTGGTGTTGAAGTTGTAGACATCATCCCTGTGAAACAGACACAGAGATAAATCAATTTTGGGAATGAATTAATGAACATTTCACAGTCAGGTGTGGGCAATCAGAAATTGTGTTTGAAAATGTTGTAATTACTTACAGAATATGACCAGCAGTTATATTAAGAAAAGAAGTGGTTTTTAGGGTCCTGTCCTGAACTTCTTCCTATCCATAAACAAAAAGTTAGCTCCTCTGTCAAATTGGAACTGTGCATGCATAGACACTGTCATCCCAAAAAGCAAAATCTTCATCATGAAGATAATGAGGATAATGATTAGCATTATCATGAAGATAATGATTAGCACCAGTTCAATATGGCAACATGTATATGCAGTCAATGCATAATTAACACCTACAAATACCTAATATTCAATGGTATTTGTTAACTTTCCCTTTACACCTTCTGACTACCACCATATATGTACGTATTAAAAACAATTCCAACAAAAGCACTGTTACCTTGGAGAGCCAGGATTTATTTAAATGTGTCCTAAAAATAAAGATATGTTTTGTTAAATGCTTGTTAGAATATATGCATTAGAATAGTGCCTAAATAAACACAAACCTCATCAAACCCAGCAAATTTATTCATGCATTTAAATACAACATCAATTAAAATATGGATTAAAAGAACCCAGTCCCTTTCATTTATCAGCATTTCTCAGTACATCACAGACAGCCAGAGGCACACAAAGACTCATTACAACAGGAAATAGTTCACACCATACCTGTTAAAGCCCAGGGAATCTCTTGATTTGCTTTTCTCGCCACTCTTGTCTTTGTATCTGTCACTGATTTTACTGATCAGTGATTTGGCTGCATCTGCCATTTCTTTAGACTTTGGTTTCTATAAAAACAGTTTAAGACTCAACATCCAACAGAAGAACCAAGCTGCAAACAGAACTTCAGGCTCCTAACAACCCCCTAAACTTCATTAAATGTCTCCTACATGGATTAAATTACAGTAATTTGAAAACCATTTTCCCTTGCATGACAGTAAACCCACCAATTCTGAATCACTGAAAATTTGACAATTTTCTTAATTGCAAGTGGAAGAAACAAAGGTAAGAAACTCTCACTGTCTTTGACTGTTTTGGATTTGAAGTCTCCTTTCTGAGGAGAACATCAGGGTCCTCTTGTGCAAGATGAGAATGCAAAGACGTTTCAGACATTCTGGCTGAAAGAAATGTTTTAAACCATGGTTCAGTAGCAGTTTCAATATTTTTCCCTTCTGCATTTAACAGTTTCTGTTCCAAATGATCAACACTCTGACTGCCACTAAGGATGGTATCAGCTTAATTGTCTGGGCTCTGTTTTTTTAATTTCTGTATCTGGAGAGGTACTTCAAAGAGCTGAATAAATGCCTTTTTTTTCTTTTTTTTTCACAGCTCTTTCACTACCAATAGTAACAAAGGGAAAAAAAAGCATCACTGCAAGTTAATGTCTCTCATGTAATTTTCACAGTAACAGCTGACCAAGTGTGACCATCACCTGGATGGGATGCACGTGCTAGTGATGAATTTGGCTTTTGCTCATCCCCAGTTGTTATTTTCTTCTCAGGAAGAGGGAATGTTCTTTTTTTCCACGTTTCAGTTTTATCAAAAGAAGTCGCCAAAAGACCTGGCAGCCTAACAAAGACAACACCACCTTACTGTCAGAACTTGAGTCTGCATTACAGTAATCATGCATCATAACATAGGAAAATGATGGTATCTTAGAGATATCAAAGCATTTTAAATTGCAATAAAATATTAGGTCTGGTAATGCCTGAAAATTCTCCTTTCAAAGTGAGTGACAAGAATGACTTGGAATACTTTTCTAATACTTACAAAGGTTTGTTGCTTCTCCCAGCTGGCTGAGAATCAGGAACAATATCTAATACTTCATCTAAATGAGACATTGATTTGGTGTCAATTATTATGACAAAAAAAAGGAAAAAAATTAAATAATTTTAAAAGTAAGGACTGTCAAGGCTTGTAAAATTACTTGCCTAAAGTTTGCTTTTCTGTAGCCTCTTGTAAAATTTTTAAAACTTCTTCAGAAGACGTTTGCTACAGTGGAATGATACCCAAAAGGAAATATTAGTGTAGGACCATAAGCAGTACAACTTCATAAACTTGTGCTTTCCCTAACCAAACATGACATTCTTTTTCTTGCTTCATGGAAGTGCTGTTCAGTACCTTTTCATGATTTTTTGCCTCATTCCTGGTATCTGACTGCCTGATCTGTTCTTTTTCATAAAGTTCATTATCTACTGTACATCTCTGCCCACTCTAAAAAGTGTTACTGTGGGAAGTAACACTGCCAGTTACAGCCCATACAAGCCAAAGAAGTGCTCTAAGCAAAACATTCTGTTCATGAAAACCTTTTTCAAAGCATGGCTGGATCAAAACATGCTTCAGAGTCCCACAGTCTGGGGCTTGACCTGAATCTGAGCAAGGCAGACATTCCCAACCAGAAACAATATAAACATATCATTATATAGTCATTGTTCAATTGGAAGAAAATACTCAAAAATATACTTAAACTACAGGTCAGTGACACCTATTTAGTTTTTTTTATAGTAGTGAATGCCTGATCAAAATTGCACTAACACTTTGAATGCTGCAAGCAAAAGACATGAACATTTCATAACCACAGCTGAATGTATTCTTTTATGACACTTCACTAGTGCATAATCAATTAGAGATTATTGCATGCACCTTTCTCCTATTCTACACAAAGGAAGAACTGAGGTTCCAGAAATAGGAAGTTAATTCTGGGGTCAGAACTGATGAGCAAATGCAAATTGTGCCTAATTTTGTTAGAATTCAGTCTGACTTCAAACATGTTAAACCTGAAATCCAGAGGGCAAGAAAACATCATGCAATAAAGTAAAACATACTATTTTCTATAAGTGACTTGCTGACTGTAAAACTCTAGCTCTCTGAAATATGAATTAGGAACAAATTAGAATAGAAATTAATGTTATTCTAAGAAAAAGACTTAGCTACAGAGGACATGCATACTCCAGGAGGCTCCTGATAGAAATTCTTTGCTCTGCTCTCATTTAGTGTATCACTGTCAGACCTTTTAGTAGAGCTGGTCATTTCCAAAGGCAATTTATATCTCCCTTTAAAAGGAGTGGCTGAAACAGAACAGAGATGTGTTAGAATTGCCCCAGCTCTCCCATTACAATTACAACAGGAAGAGTTTTGCCCACAATCACAGCTATCCCATGAACTCCAACAAAAGCTGGTTAGTTTTGATACCAGCCCCTTATGGACCCTTAATAATTCCACTGATTCCAACTACGTTATGTGGAGATGAGGAGCTCACAGACTGTGGATGTCTGGAGGCAAAAGCAAAGCTTGTTTCAGGCTGGCTCTGGTAGAAAATAGCTGATTGCTATTTAACGACTTCACTGTAATATATTTTTACTGAGTTCTCAGCTTGCTCCAGCACCAGCAGCTGTCTGACAGCTGCAGGAAAAGTGCCAGGTGACCCTCAGCTGGTGGGAATGCAGTGCAGCCCCTGTCCTACACCATATCTATGGACAAGGAGCAAGCAGCCCTTAAACATTTTGAGTTTACAGCATCTGCTCAGCAGATTTTATAACCTCTCCTTTCTATTTTCAGCTCTGCCAAGGATCACAGTTCATACCTGAGCTTCAAAGACCATTTATAGTGTATTTCTGCCCTGAAGCACTTGCAAACTTACATGTGCTAACAAAACTCAGTGGACTCCTTGTGGAAACTCCTGTAGTTCCAGGAATAAGCACAGATGCTTCAGACACTTTCCTTTTACGAGCTGGAGTTATCTTGAGGAACAGAAAAAACTTGACCATAATACACTGATTTAAGGACAACAGCACAAGAATTCAGAAAAATCTACTGCCAGGAGTCTCTTGACACTTTCCACTATTGGAGTGTCAATTGCTGCTGCTGCAGACATCAAGGTAACGTGATTTTTATGCAGTTATACTTCAACAAAATATTTTTAAACTGAGATTCATGATTTTTGCTTTCTAAATTAATTCAATGAAGTATGGGCAAATCCTGTCCCTCAGCAAGGGATTCCCCAGAGATTCTGCAAAGCTACAAACTAAGCAGAAATAGGTTTAGTAACTCCTGCAAGACACCCACTGCTGCACAATGAAGATATGGTGACTCTCAGTTTTTACCCCCTCCCCAGCAGTCTCTGAGACCATACTTGACTTTTTGGGACATCTGAGCATGTCTTCAAAAACTTCTCTTTAAGGAGAATTCTCAGAGCATCATGGTCTAAAGAACATTAACAATTCCTTTTTACTTCCATCACATTGCTGAAGTTTCAAAATACTAACATTTTTTTTAGCAAAAGATTTTATAGTTTAGTGTCAAGTCATAAGAAAAACAATCAAACCCTGTACTAACTATACTCCAACTGTCAAAGAAGAAGAGGTTTAGACTATTAAATATTTCAAATATTTATATTGACAAGCATTTTCTCTTTACTTCTTTTTGATTTCACAATCTTACTTACCTTGGAGGAATCACCTCTGGGTTTTTCTTGACTGTTATTTTTACTCTGAGTCCTCAAACTTCCAGGAGGTTGCTGAGTTTTGTACTTACTGAGTTTCTCCTCCTCCTCTCCAGATTTTTCTTTCAAATCTGGTGACAACTGACTTTCTGGTACCAGAACCTACAGAATATTGTAATTTCTTTTAATTTGTATACAATATCAGGATTTTATTATGTTTTATTTTTATATTTATACTAATACACAGAACAACTTCTTCACCCTAAGAAACACATCCCCCACTGGAGGTTCTGATAAACTTCAGAGGTTACAGACTTTTAGTATTAAAAGCTTCCAACTTAACTGCTAATGGGTTTTCAGGTAACAATGAACATAAAAGAACTTCTCCTGTGCTTATTTCTCTGTTTTACTCTATGATTTGGATATTAGTATCTCCCTAGCAAAACAATACATACATACTAGACACCACGTGCCTGGCTTTAGATTTATCTATACTTACTGATATTTTAAAGTCCTTATTTTCCCTGTGAATGATTATCAATCATGAATAATCAGACTAACTATACAAACCCAAGAAATCATCTGAGGTAAAATACCTGGGATCCACTTTCATCAAAGACAATGTGAACAGCTGTTTTGGCTACTGATGCAGACTGCTTCTTGCTGAAATCCTGCAAAGGGATTTGTCAAAATAGATATTTTGCTCTTTTTTTAAGCAAGACACAAAATATTTAAGTGAGAGATCTTAAGTGTCTGAAATCAGATTACAGAGAAAAATAGATTCTACAAATTCACAGCAGTTCCATCCCTCATGAGTTTCTCAGTCAGACTTCAGGACAAAGCATCTGTTACAAGCAGTAAGGAGTAAGGTATGGCTTGCTAAAATTGTTTTACCAAATGAGTAAATTAATGAGTGGTAATTACACTGCAAAACAAGATAGCTCATGAATCATTTCTGAAAATATTTGTAAGCAACTAGGTTGTATTTCTGGAAAATTAAATATGCAAAATTTGACATTAAGATAGGGTGTTTTTTCATCAATCACCAATTTCAGGTGACTGAGTCCAGCACTGCCAAGCCCACCACTAACCCATGTCCCCAGGTGCCACAGTCACTGTGTTCTGAATAACCTCAGTGATGGGGACTCCACCACTGCTCTGGCAGCCTGAGCCAGGGCTTGACAACCTTTTCAGGGGAAAGATTTTCCTACACTCCAGCCTAAACCTCTCCTGGTATCACTTCAGACCATTTCCTCTTGTCCTTACTAAGCATCTTTCCCAAAGCTTAACATATTCTCCTGCTCTGTAGCAGTGATGTTAATCAGAAACTCTTGGTATGGAGAGATCCCAATTATCACAGCTGAAACATTTATATGGCAAAGAGACAATGATTTTGAACCAATCAAAAACTATTCAGAAAGTTGTTTAAATCTTACCTTACATTTATGAAATCCATAAATCTTTCTGGTCACATTTTTTATTTCCAAGATAGAATCAAAATAAAAAAGAAATTTCCCTCCTTCAAGAGTGCCCACATTCATTGGGCTTTTTAGATCTATTGTTAATAATTTCCTTGAATCTTTTTCTGGACAAAAACAAAATTTGAAAAGCAACTTTATTTCAATTTAACAGCATCTCATATAATGTTTGTAAACACATGACAAATTCTTCAGTTCAGGTACTAAGATTATTATCTTATTTAATTCACTCTAATCTACAATAATTTTATTAGTGAAACTATTGAGGATTTAATCTTTTAGAAATACTTATTTTGTATATTATTCCACAGAACTTTCTTTCAAGATTACTTATTATAGCTGCAAACAAATTACAGGTATTTACTGTTCTAACTAGTTCAAAAGAAATATTGTTACCTGTCATTGTTTTATGCCCTACTTTGTATTGAAATAACTCCAAGACATGATTATGAAATTATTTTCATAAAATCTCTTCTGCTTGCCAAAAGTGCAGATGTGATTGCAGTGCAATTTTGTCCCTGATAAAAACAGTTCCTACAATATTTTAAGGGAGAAATCTGATTTGCTAGAATTAAGTCAGTACTTTTAGATTAATCAGTTTGAAAAACATTAGTTTGAAAATCCTAGCAAGACTTCAACAAAAGGTTCCATTTTTGAGTTCAAATACCTTCCAGGCTGTAGATGTTTACATCTTCTTCTCGTATAAGGACTGTTTCCCACTGATGCTCCTTACATGAAAAATACATTTTGAAAGAAAGTATTATATTACAATTAAATGAAATCCAGTGATCAAAGTCATTCAGTGAGGACAAACTTCCAACTTTTTAAACCTGTTACACAGAGGAACTTGGGCTTCACTATTGCTCACTGAGCACATGTTAAACTATATCCAAACAGCTTTAGAAAGTCATTACTATGAAATTGTTTGATCTAAGTATCACCAAATCTGGATTTTTTTTTTAGCCTCATCAACACTGGAATGCACACATAAGTTCAACATGGGGAAATAAAATCTGACACTCTCCAAGGAACATCTATCTGCTGCCTCAGAACAACCCAGCAGGAGTCCCATCTCAGCTTACTTCATCCTCTGCTGCCACGTAGAACGAAATACTTCTGCTGCCAACATTGAAATCAATCCAAAACGTGTCCAGGTTTTCATCCAATGGTATCTGGAGCTAAACCAAAAAGAATAGGATAAAACAGTAAGAGCAGAGAGCACTGATTTGTACCAGCTAAGAAGCTTCACGTTGGTCTGAAGCTCTGACAAACTTTCAGTCCATGCCTATTTGTACACTTCTGAAAAAAAGTAATCTTCTTATTTTATCTCTATTTCTTCTTAACTAGAAGGCAGAAAACCTTACCTCATATTTATCAAGAGCTGCTGATAAACATGGATATGTAAAAACCCTGTAAGAAAAGGATATTTTTTCAAGTATTCTACAATGCTGTAAATCAATTTTGCAGATCTGAACACAGCAAATGGATTGTTTTTTTCATAAACTTTAGAGACTTAGAGATCCCAAAGTAAATTTTTCCCCCAAGGAGATAACATAAAATTTAATCACAACATAAATAAAAAACCAAACCAAAATACCCCTCCAAAAAACCTTAGGATTAAAAAAATCACATTTACCTTCTTTTGTCTCCAAGCATGCCATTCACCTGGTTAAGAAATTTTCTGCAATCCTATTAAAACACAGAACCTTCTTAAACAACTGTAAAATAAAAGTTTCCCTTCCTAGAAATATTCCTCGTGTGACTTACTGTCTCAAACTCTGAATCTCTAATTCTTTTAAATGCAGTGGCCACAAACTCCATGGGAAACCACTGGGAGGCCAGTTCTCCCCTCTGCTTCTCTGCCACCATTCTGCACAGGGCTTCGGTGATGGCCACTTGTGTGTCATAGTCTGCAGCACAACACAGTTCACAAGAGGAGATTTAAATAACTACTGAGGTGAACAATAATGTGAGAAAACTGGTGTAAGCAGGGCTGAACATCATCTAGATCCCATTAGATCCAAATATGTAACCCAGAAAGGATAATTAGAAAAAGAAGTATGGGAATAATGATGACTAAACAACTTATTTTTCAAAAGGAACTCCAACCAAACTTGCACAGAGCCACACCAGGTGTTTAAACAAGAGAAAGTTTTCAACTTTGATCTCTCTGAGCTGGGAAATTGCTGGATACCAAAGTGATCCCTGAGGCAAATTAAAGTACTACTACCCATGGTCACAGCTACAGCCTCAAAGACTGACTTTCTTATCACTTTTCTTATTTTAAAACTTTTATTCCAGAGAAGAATGAAAACTTCAATGCGTTTCCCCTACACTGAACATACAAAAACATTTCAGCTTGCAGCTTGTTTTCCTGCAATATTTATATTTTTCAGATAACTCTAATCACAACATTCTGCAGTTTCAAAACACTTTCTCTGGTTTCTTAACGAGTCTGCATCTAATTTTTAAGAAGCTCAATAGTAAATTAAGTTCCATGCTCACCTCCAGCATCCAGAATTGTCCTCCCCATTTCACTCCTGCCAAACAAAGGAACATTTCATCAAAAAGTGACAGCAACACAAGGCCCAGGGTAAAAGTTTATAATAAACTTTTAATGTGTGAGACAAACCCCTGATTCCATGGAAGTGTATGACTTCCAAGGGGTAAATGCCTGTGGAAGCACTGCTGGGGGACCTGAATTACCTGATAGATACAATTTTGATTTTATTTGCTTTTTGAACTACTGTAAAACAATTTCCTGTTTGAACAACCCACCCTTCCAGTGACTGATTCACTGTGCTTTAAGCACATTCTTACAAATAGGAGTTTAATTATTTTATGACAACTGGGATGAAGAGATGCCTAATCCAGACTGGGAAAGAGGAAAATTCAGCCTTCTAATGGAGAATAACCCATGAGAATACCTGTCCACAGCCACTACCACAGAGAATTCAACAGCAAGTGCAGAAGTTGAGTTAAACAGGGATCAATCTGCACAACAGCTTAGTGAAAACTGCCTCCCAGCTCTGCAAATGATGGAATGATATAAAAATTATACTGAAGGTCATTTACATGACAAGTAACATCTCCTTTGCAGAAAGTATCTTTTTCCTGGCATCTCGAGGCATCTTGTCAAGCAATATATTCAGTTTTTTTATCACCTATAAAAAGTGGAAAAAAGGGAGTAAGATTAAATATAAATTGAGTTTGTTAAAGTTTGAGTTACTCTTATTTTTTGCTCTTGTAATGCATTTCATTCCACTGAAGAAAGCAACATGCTTAAGTAATTGCAAAACAAGAAGAGACGAGTTCTACATGAGTTCTAAATGGTATTTATCTTACCAAAGCAACCTCAATTTCAATGAATTAATTAGTTTTAATGTGAAAAATAATTGCTAAAAAATAGGTTAAATACAGAAAGAAAATCTTCCAAACCAGAGTTCTGTGGCCAGTGATTGCTGAGCTAAAGTGTACCTTAAATTAGCCTTAAAAAGCTGTTGCTTTGGGGATGTAGCCTTTACAAAAGACTTTTTTATAACTTTCCCTTTCTTTAGGGGGAAAAAACGCCTGACAACTTGAGGTTACTGAAATAAACAAGAGAAATTTGGAGTGTACTAGAAGGAATGCAAATTTCCTGCAAGTGACTAAAGAATTTACAACCAACAATCTTAATCCTATTTCTAACAGCTGTAGAGCACATTGTTTCCTGTGCTTTTATACAGCTTTCTTACCAGAATTTTAATATCATTATTTTGTAATTTACTCTCAAAAAAAAAAAAAAAAAGACCAAAACATAGGTCAGCAATCTGAAACAGCCCCAATATATGGATAAATCCAAACATTCCCAGAGAAACATTAAATGATCCTTCTGATCCTAGAGCACTTCAATATTCTCTTTTAAGTAGCATCTGCACAGTTAAATAACTCACTCCACAAAGTCTGTTAACACATTAACCAGAAAACTGCTGCTTAGAAAGAAGGATGTTTACCTCCTGCTTAACATAAATATTAATTCTTGCATCAGTGATGAGGGAACATGTTCTCAGAACAAAGTTTTCTAATATTTGCATTTTACCTAAAAAGCAAGAAAGAAATAAATCAAAGAGTTGTCAAGAGTGTATTGTTTGGGTGCCCCCTCATAAACATTTGGGAAAGGATTCCTTTTCATTCAGAAATAAAATACAGCCAGTCTGTCTTTTTATATAGGATTAGTGATATATAAAACAGAATAGTTACTTCAATTTATAGTAACTATGTTTCTATTCCTGTGCATCACTGTGTAACTCCCCTAGGCAGGAAATTATTAATTTTTAAATGGGATTGGTCAATCCTACAACTCAGCTCTTTGAGACCCAATTCAGGTGGTGGAATTTTTCTCCCCAGGGTGAAGGAAATGAATCTTTCATTTTGGTCATGACACAAAGCAGTCTGTAGGGACTTTCTCTAGGGCCACACTGAAAGGGAAGGGCAGGGTGACATTCATGAAGATAAGGTCAATAAGAAAGGGTCACTGTGCTGTGCTGTGACAGGACCTTAGAACCAACTTTCTTTAAGAATAATTCAGTTCATTTGCCATCTCTGAGACTTATTGTGCTTTTTTATTACTGACAACACGAAATTACAAGGAAATCTGTCTACAGAGAAACCTCAAACAGAAGCTGACATGTCACAGGAATGAGAAATTTGGTCCTTTGTGTGCTCTGAGATATTTTAAACTATCATTTCTGCTTTTTAAGCTCACCTTCAGGTCTGCTATCACACACAGTCTGCAATAAAAAACCCAAAACACATTATTTTGATAAAGAAAATATTACAGAATTAAAAAATCAGGCAACATGTATCTCAAGGAAGTAATCAAAAAGTATTTAATATTTTGAAGTTATTTTGTCCTTAACAAAGACTCTAAGAGATGATCTCTACTAAGAAGTGTTTTCCCAAAATTATATTTCAGTTAAATTTACTGAAATTATTTCACCAATGACTAAAATTTTTATGAAGAGAAGAAAACTCAGATCTAACTCTCCAGATCTAACTGGACTAGAATACCAGTAATGGATGTAATCAAAATTTGATCAAGATGAAAAAGTTCTGTTCATTAAGAATTTACTGTTACTCTTTTTTTCTACTTTATTTCATTATGTCAGCCATAAACAGAAATTAGTGTGAATACAGCAAACTGTTTATCCCAAATGATTTATAATGTATTTCAGAAGTCATTGTAATGTTAACCTTATGAAGATATTAAACAGAAACACATTTTGAAGTTCTTTTATTGCTAAACTGGTAACAATTACTTTGATAATTGCTACTGATTACTTTAATAAAATAAATTTTATTATCAATGTATTTTTACCAG